>JAXGGA010011532.1:0-42086 GCA_038373865.1 Uloborus plumipes | reverse complement strand
TTTTAAACCTTTTATTTGTACTTTGGGACACGTTGTTTTGCATTTTTAACTTCGATAATAAATATGTTGCAAACAAATTAGTAATAGCCCTTGAAGAATTAGATTCATCAGGAATTTTTGATAATTTTCAGAAAGCTTAACCACTTCCAAAGGAGATAAAGAAAAGCAATATACCATTGCGTTTATAATACTTACACATTCCCTGAGCAAACTTAGAAGTAATCATACCATGTACATTCTCTAGCGACTAATTTATATTCCTCCCAATAGCTTGCAACAAAAGCAAGCGACTAACAAAAGGGACAAAGCCTTGTTAAAAAGGGCGCACAGCTGCTAGTAGAGAATCTCTTCTTCAGTAGTCATAGCAACGGAAGATTTTGGTCTCAGAAAAGTCTTAACTTCAAATAATTCTTCGCAACGCAATCGCTTGAGAATTTCTGTCGTTGCTAAATCATTGTAGAGACGTCTGAAACTTTTTCTTGATGGAATTCTAACTTATTTACTCTTAGTGGGTGTAAATTATTCTTTTGTACCTTGTAGAAATTCATTTAGAAAGTTCAATTCAGACTTTTTGGATGACGTTTCTATTTGGTAAGAGTGGTTTGTGTGACTTTGGTAAAAAATACTTACCAGTGTATCGTACTTGGAAAACAACCATCGTTATTTCGTTTCTGTGTTACTGTTACTACAAAAAGCAAAGTGTTCGAATTCTATCTGAGGATGCCCTAATTGACATTTAGTTTAGTTACTCTTTTTAAACCTTTTATTTGTACTTTGGGACACGTTGTCTTACATTTTTAACTTCATTAATTGTACAAAGTTTTCGACTGCTTTTCTTACAAAAATATTTATTATCTTCTAATCTGAAGACTAGTGTAGCCAGAATTTACCTCATACGGGGGGGGGGGGTCATAACAGCTCTTGCATTTATAAAACTCCAAAATTAGGATTGGCTGTGCATACTAAAACCGCAGACTTTGCGGGGCAACCCCTTCATTTGGTTCAAGTGGATTCCTACAATAGCCCTTATTGCGTAACTTAGACATCCGTACTACACAGAATGAAGTCTCCGAGCGCATTTGTGCGTTTGAACACGCAAAACTCAGGAACTACCCGGCATAATTTGCTGTACATTTCACAGATTGCTTCAGCACCGGAACGGTTTGGAAACCAGTTCGAAAAACAATTGATGCACAGATCTTTTTTTAAGCCAATTCAAAATAATTTTATACAAACTCCAGAATCAGGGGGGAGGAAGGATTACTTGAACATTTTGATGTTACATATCATGTGAAAGAGCGAATTTTTCTGCACTCGATGCAGTTTGGCCAAACTCTCTAACTTCATTATCGCGGGAGTTGTTGACGTAGCTTCCGACGATAGGAGTACAACGAGTGGCTGCACAAGTCCTAAATGAATTAAGTCCAACATTTAGTGACTTGTTAGTTTTGAACTGTTATTCGAAGTACTTTATCGAATACATATTCAATAAAGTCACAAGCGTACTTGTGAGCAACCAACTGTAACACAAGAGTACAGTTCCAAATTGTATAAGTTGTTAAGTAGTATTCAAGGCAAAATTTCAAGACTATGTCCAACCCTTTTCAAGTTATACAATATGTTTACAAACTTCATGACAGATCTTGTCAAAATAAATACAGGTAGACATCTTCAAAAAGTTTCGATTCCCCATACATACATATAAGACGTTCATGTGGAGAAAAAACATCAAAGTTAATTTGGGGATAAGGTAAAAATAGAAATTCACAATGGATCCTACGCAAGATTTTTTTCGCAAGCTCACAGCGTTCGTTACTTCAAATATGGAAAACTAATTATTAACTGTGTCTCGCGATTGAATAATGATTGTCATTCTTCCATCACCTTGCCAACGGGGAAGAATAGTATCTTTAACCTTTGAAAGCATGTGTTAGGGTGGAATTCAGGTGAAACGCTGCATCTGCAAAATGGCACTTTTGCGCAAAAAACGTTTCACAAGAATCCGAAAACCCGAAAATTTGCGTGTGCAACACACTTTTGCAGACGCAGCCTTTTACCTGAGTTCCGCCCTTAAGTTCATGGCTTCCTCGATTGCTGGTGCAACGTATTTTCATGTGGAGGGAAAACAGAAACTTAGTACAAAAAGTTTAACTTTTCTCCTCCGTACCCCACCTCTTAGCGTTGCGCCTTATAGGTTCCACCATCCGGGGGTCTGCGTAGCGGGCAACAGCATGGCTGGGATTCGGAGGTACAAAAAGTAAAACTGGGCCATCAGTCGCATTTTACATTATTTAAGTCGTTAAAGAACATAAAATGGCACTGTAACTATCATGTTATTTTATGGATACAAAGCCGGAAAAAACCTGCGGGTCATTCCACGTTAAGTGATCCAAAATCTAAGAAAAATTTTACCTTACATTTCTGTATTTCTTTCAAATTTGGCTCATCAATTGTACCCCTTGAGGTAATTAAAAGTCTCAATTTTTAGATTTTTATCTCTATTATTTTTTCATTTATGAGACTTAAAACTTTGGAAAAACCCTGGTTTTTCCATGGATAAGGGAAGATAAAAGGGACCATAACTCGGCACCAAATATAGATAGGACGATTTGGTAAATGGCATTTTAAAGTAAGTTAGTTGCCGTTTAATTTGATATGCAACATGACTAATTTGATAAAAATTTTCTTTTTCAAAAAATGAAATTAAAATTTCAAATTTAAATTTCTCGAAAAACATAATGAATTTTTTTCAAAAAATTCTCAAAATTCTTGTGTATTTTATCTATGTTTGTACAAATTTTTGGATTGGGATCTCAATGGGATCATATTTTTTTGAATTTTTGAATAAAACTGTATGGGGAAAAATGATATTTTTTAGATTCTATTTATTAAAATACTAAGTTGTCTGGCTTGTGATGGTCTAATAAGTAGTAAATAAACATTAATATGTTTAAAGTGAACTGGCATGAGCTTATAGATTTGTCAGGTTCATCCCCCCCCCCCTCCCTCCCCCGCACAACCACTCTTTTTTTTCAAAACTGTTCAAAATGTTTTCTAAAAAAAACTCTTTGATACAAAATGAATAGTAAACTAATTTAAAGTTGGTAAATAGGTTCCCTTATAACTAGACGAAATATCCCCCTCCCCACCCAAATATACCATTCACACTATACTAATATGACGTTCAACTTCGGGATTGAATTGAGGATTATTTTCACCCTAGGTATACGAGGGCAATTCAGAAACTAACCTCCGATTGGTCACAGTGCGGGTAGTGGGGGGAGTAGCGCGCCATCTGTGCATTCACACGCTCAGCAGGTCAGTCGGCATCAAGCCGTAGTCGAGTGAACATCTTACCTGCGCTAGTTTAGTTTTGTGGCAGTTTGAAATGTGTGCTGCAATAGAAAATCCCGCCAAATATGAAGTGCGTGCTGTTATAAGGTTTTTTACAGCCAAAGGATACTCTGCAGCAGCTATTCATCGCCGTGGTATGCTGACTTCCGGTATCGTTTTTTTGCACGATAACGCCCGTCCTCACTCTGCTCGCAGAACAACAGCCCTTCTTGAGTCCTTCAAGTGGGACGTTTTCAACCATCCACCTTACATCCCAGATCTGGCGCCAAGCGATTATCACCTCTTCATGCATATGAAGAAATGCCTCGGGTCCCAGCGGTTTGATGACGACGAAGAGCTCAAAGATGCGGTCACAAGCTGGATCAAGGCACAAGCGGGTGATTTTTAAGCAGAAGGAATTTCAAAGCTTGTGAAGAGATACGATAAGTGCCTCAATCGTTATGGAGACTATGTCGAAAAATAGTGCAAAGATGTAGTTGTAAGATATATATATTAAAATATTTTTACTTAACTTGATGTATTTTTTTCAATCAACCGGAGGTTAGTTTCTGAATTGCCCTCGTATATATTGTTTTTCAGACGAAGTGTTTCTTTACGATCCGAACTTCAAAGTGTACTTCCATTCAATATCTGAAATTTAACCTTATGATTCATTTCATCTCCTACCCCAGCACCAATCTTGTATTTTTAAGGGAGAAAATAAATGGGTCGCCCCAAGATCCTAGCAAACAGCAAAATAGCACTGTTTCTCCTTGTTCTCACCGCTTTTCTATTCTTTTCGCACAAAACTGAAAATAAATCAAAATATCAGATCATATGTCTATGTCCCCATAACTATATTCACACATTATCCAGTGTGCAGCTGTTATTTTTTTAAATTGTGTTATTTTTCATTTTGTTGTAAAGGAAAGTAATGCAGCAAGATATATCTATATACATATATTAAACAAATACTGCTTTTTTGATCATAACCTCTCATGTTGTTTAACTTCGATACAGATTGCTCCTCCCGGGATTGCGGGAAGGTAGGAAAAACCTTCCCGCTCCAAAAAAAAATTTTTTATTATCCCGCCTAACCCCATTTCAAAGCCTTAGTCTGGTATAGTGTTTCAGTTTGTTCCGTTTGTTACTCTTTCCTATTAGCTCATGAGCTTTGTCCAATAAGAGAAAGGAAAGGCAGTGATGGGGACTGACATATAACGTCATACTTTGATTTATTTTCAGTTTTGTGTAAAAATAATGGGAAAACATCATGAGAACAAGGGGAAACAGTGCTATTTTGCTGTTTGCTATGATCTTGCGGCGAACCGTTTCTTTTCTTCCTCCAAAATTGAAGATTGGTGCTGGGGGAGGGATGAAATGAATCATAAGTTTAAATTTAGATATTGAATGGAAGTACACTTTGTGAAGGTCGGATTGAAAAAAGAAACACTTCGTCTGAAAAATAATATATACCTAGGGGAAAAATAATCCTCAAATCAATCCCCAGGTGAGACGTCATATTAGTGTAGCGTTAATGGTATATTTGGGTGGGGGAAGGGTTTTACTTTGCTTTGACATAAGGAAACTCAATTACCAACTTTAAATAAGTTTACTGTTCATTTTGTATCAAAAAGGTTTTCTTCAGCATTTGAAACAGTTTGGAGAAAAAATGGTTGGGTCGGGAAGGAAGGGAGGGGGAGCTGACCAATTTACAAGTTAATGCTAGCTCACTTACCTAGAGTAAAAATAATAGTCAATTCAATCCCCAGGTTAGATGTCATAATAGTACAGCGTTAATGGTATATTTGGGTGGAGGAGGGGATACTTCGTCTAGTTATAAGGAAACCCATTTACCAACTTTAAATAAGTTTACTATTCATTTTGTATCAAAGAGTTTTTTTTTAACATTTTGAACAGTTTTGAATTAAAAAAGAGTGGTTGTGCGGGGGAGGAAGGGGTGAGGGTGTGAACCTGACAAATCTATAAGCTCATGTCAGCTCACTTTAAACATATTCATGTTTGTTTACTACTTTTTAGACCATCACAAGCAAGATAACTTGAGTATTTAAATAAATAGAATATAAAAAATATCATTTTTTCCTATGCAGTTTTATTCAAAAATTCAAAAAAATATGATCCTATTGAGATCCCAATCTAAAAATTTGTACAAACATAGATAAAATACGCAAGAATTTTTGAAAATTTTTTGAAAAAAATTCATTGTATGTTTTTCGAGAAATTTAAATTTGAAATTTTAATTTAATTTTTTTAAAAAGAAAATTTTTATCAACTTAGTCATGTTGCATATCAGGTTCAGCGGCAACTAACGTACTTTAAAATGCCATTTACCAAATCGTTCTATCTATATTTGGTGCCGAGTTATGGTCCCTTTTATGTTCCCTTATCCATGGAAAAACGAGGGTTTTTCCAAAGTTCAAAGTCTCATGAATGAAAAAAATAATAGAGATAAAAATCTAAAAATTGAGACTTTTGATTACCTCAAGGGGTACAATTGATGAGCCAAATTTGAAAGAAATACAAAAATGTAAGGTAAAAAACGTTGGATCACTTGACATGGAATGACCCCTGCCGAAAAATAATTTTAAAATTTCACTTTTTTTTACGTCTCAGTTACTTATCGATTGTAAGAAGCCAAATGTAGCAACATGCAGAAACAACGCCTTTTTTTTTTTTTTTTTGCCTAGTCTTAATATATAAAAATTACGTGTCCCTGTGTTTGTGGCCAATGGACTCCTCAGCTGCTGAACCGATTTTAACCAAATTTTACACGCAGTTTCAGTTTGGTCCAACTTAAATGATAGGATAGTTTTTATCTCAATTTAGGACCGCAATATATTTTTTATTGCAAATTATGTATTTAGCTACCAGCTTTTCTGTGTTCTTGGCTAAGCCTTTTTACTAAGCCTTTTTTAACACCTCCATGACTGAGCGACGTAAAACACACGTTCTGGCAGCTTCTGGAGCGCAGTAAACAAGTAATAATATTTCTTATAACATATAAAAACTACGTGTCCCTGTGTTTGTGGCCAATGGACTCCTCAGCTACTGAACCGATTTTAACCAAATTTTGCATACAGTTTCAGTTTGGTCCAACTTAAATGATAGGATAGTTTTTATCTCAATTTAGGACCGCAATATATTTTTTATTGCAATTTATCTATTTAGCTACCAGCTTTTCTGTATTCTTGGCTAAAATTCTTTAAACATACCCGGAATGCCACCACATAATCTGCGGTTAAAAATTGTTTCATCCATAGTTCTTCTACGTAATTTAAATCCACCGAGATTATGCAATGGTACGCGTTTAGTTATCAAAAAAATCACCGGGAACATTATTGAGGCAATGATTTTGACTGGCAAGTCTAAAGATGAAGTAGTTCTGTTGCCACGTATCCCAATGACACCGTCAGAATCTTCAATACCCTTCAAAAGGCTACAGTTTCCCAATCGTTTAGCTTTCGCCATGTCCATTAATAAGTCCCAAGGACAAACAATGTCAATTTGCGGTTTAGATTTAGAAAATCCATATTTTTCCCATGGGCAACTATAGGTCGCTTGCTCCCGTGTGGGAAAACCGTCCAATCTATTTTTGTTTACAAGAGATAGATTAACAAAGAATATTGTGCACCGATTAGTGTTGAGTTAAACTGAAATTAAAAATGCTTATAACTCAAAAAATAACAAATAATATTGGTTAATTAGCTACCCTACCTACATTATTAAAAAATAAAATGTTACATTAAAAAATAAAATGTTACAATAGCAATTAGCAAATTTTTAATTAACTCGATTGTTACAAGCTTGAATATAATATTTCTAAGTACTAAAATGCTACATTTTTTGTTGATTTTTTGTTTCTATCAAACTTAGGAAATTTTTGTTCGATTGTTTTCATATTTTGACCTCAAATTCATATTTATATAAAGTTGATCTCTATAACGGTAATAAAGTTTTTCGTTTCTATTGAAACATTATAGTTTAAGCCATACCTTAGCCACAGCAACGCGTGGCCGGGTCAGCTAGTGATATAAAAAAAAAAAAGGTGACGCTCATTTTCAATTATCAGTAATCCGATCAAAAATATCTGCAACAGTTGGCTTGCTCAAAATTAATGCCACATATAACTCAGTCTCTCTAATGCCAACATATAGTTCCTGTAACCCACACATACCTTTAGTTTATTTTGTTTTCCTTTAAGTAAAAATTAAGCAGAATTAAAGGTACGAAAATAAGACAGGAAAGCCGCCATTTTGCCTTACTTTTAGCTATAATTGAGCTTAATAGAATATCTATGTCATTATCCCATGCCCGCCACACCGACAGAAAACTTATCAAAAACTGAAAACAGAAAAATACTTTACTTTCCGTTTTTGCTGTTGACATTTTACTGAAAACCAATTGAATTGAGGGATCAAGATTTGGAACTTTTCTGTTTTTGAAAACTTTATTTTTCCACACAACTTAGAGAAATTTCCTTTCAACTATAAATGCTTTAGTTTTAAAATAATAATGAAACGAGAACGTTCAAAACATATAACGTTTGTTTATTTTTATATTGGTAAAAGTTTCTTCTTTCTAAAGCAACAATTAAACGAAAATGTAACTGGAAAGATAGTCGGATAAAGACAAGATCATCGGCTAGTTTCACCTGTTTCAGCTCGTTTTTCAGTTTTACAGGAATGCGAGGAGAACACTTAAGAACAAGGCATTTTAGACAGTTGAAATTCGAAGTGTTACCTATTCTCTGAAATGCGATTTTTTACTTGTTTAGCTTAGCACTGGCTGCGAAAAGGATTGGCTGCATTCCCGCTCCTATTTAGCTCTGCAGATTTCCACCGTTTATCGATGTTATAATACAGACAAGAGGACAGAATCACTGAAACGTGTTCAGCTGTCATAAATTATGAATCATGTCGTTGTATACTGATCGAGTCCCTAGACTATTCCACGAAAAGGCAGACATATTGTCCGTGAAATATCTGTATTTCAGTTAATAACGTGTAATAAATAAAAGTTCCTTTTCCTAAGAAATGAATTGTGTTAATTTGTATGTGTGACTTCTTAGTCAAAATTTTTTGACAATTGAATTTTTTAATGGAACCTTTGCAACGATATAGAGAGCTGTCAGATGTAGAGTAAAATGTCTGATTTTATGTGCAATGACCCACTATTTATTGCTTTTTTTTGCAAGCAACACTGAAAATAGGAGTAAATTAAAGTATATGGGTCATTCCAGCGAAAATGGTACGAATCATGTCTGAAACTCTTTACTTAAGATAATCAATTTAAATAATGTCCATCAACTAATCATATTTTTTTTATTAAGTTTCCATTTATTTGTGTATAATGAAGTGTAAATGGCTAGTACATGGCTCATTTATGACAGGATTTCGAATAATTTGATCACTTTGTGTAACAGAGTGGACAAATAAGCCTTTAAAAATATCTTTATAATCACAAAGAAAAGTTAGAATCGCAGAAAAAGCATAAACTGGAATAAACAGCCTAAAACCGTAAGTCTGTCTGCAATTTCAAGAAAAAATCAATTTTTTTTCATCATGAAATCGACTGTGACAGAATGGACATCCAACAGTTCAAAATTAACTACCATAAGAAAAGAATGAGGCTCACCCTGGTTGTTGACTACATAATTCAATGTAGCAAGATAATCACGGCAGTTATAATTTTTTTTTAAATATATCAGATTAAATGCAATTGTTTATTTTATTTCCAAAAGGCTTTTAACAGAGTGGACAATTCAAAACATGGAAAATCTAGGGACATGGATAAATAATAGTGTTTTGGGGGGAAATTTTTTTTCATTTGCGTAATAATCTGCAGAAATGGTGTCAGAATCATCTTTTGTGCAGTGCAGTGTCATTTATTTTGTTGTTACATTTCAGTTTAATTTTAAATCACATTTAAAATTCTAGCACTTTGAAGCTGGGACACGTCATTTTCTCCTTCTTCTGACAAAGATATTTTTTGTGTCCTTTCTAAATAGATCAGTGGCGTATCCAGGGGGGGGGGTGCCAAGGGACCAATGCACCCCCCAAGATTTTGTAAGACTAAAAAATGGTGGCATCGAATTTTGAAAAAATATGTAACCTTCATGTAAATAATGTTACAGATCTTGTGAATAGTTGTTGTTTTTCCTGCCTTGCATTATTTTCATTAGTTTTGGTTTTATCTGGCGACATGTTGCAAATGTATCTGAAGATATCACTTTTATCATCTGTATACCGGCCTTGAAACACTTTGCAGTTTTTACACTTGCCCTAACTTTAATAAGCGTGAAGACATTTTCGCGTGGTTTTTTTTCTTATCACTAGAATTTGTGAATGGATTGTTCAAAGTTATGAATGAACAGAATGCTCCGGGTTTTTCTAGAATATTGTCGTAATTTCTTTCCGTGTATAAATAGCTGGCCTTGAACACAAGTCAGTCAGTTCTTTTCAGATGTTGATTTCTGAGAGTGCTCGTTTTTATTCGCTTTGGGCGAATGTTGTTTTTGCTTTTGTAAATTCTTAATTACTGTTCACGTTAGATACGTGGTGCTGATTTACTGTTGAGAGTACAGTGTACTGTTTGCTGCCTAATTGCTGGATGTTTAGCAATTGTTTCCTGCTCTTATTGTAAATAGTGTACATACTTGTAAATAAATTTATAGTTACTTCCTCAAGATTGGAATGCTCATTTGAAGAAAGTTGAAGGTGCTACGGACTCGTTACAATTTTGGCGCCCAACGTGGGGCATCTTCAAGGACTTTCTTTTAATTATCTGTGAACTTGGACTTTTCTTCCTGAGGACTTTTTGACTTCAGAATTTTATGGTGATTACTCGAGCAATGGAGGAACAACTACAAAAACTCCTTGATGCTATCAACGCTGTTAAAAGTGACATGACTGCGAATCAAGAACAATTAAAGAATGATATAGCGATTATGGCTACTAATCAAGAACAATTAAAGAGTGATTTAACCGCTAGCATAACTTCAAGTCAAGAAGAAATCAAGAATGATATGGCGACTCTGGCTACTAATCAAGGACAATTAAAGAGTGATTTAACCGCGAGCATAACTTCAAGTCAAGAAGAAATTAAGTGCGATCTAACGTCGATGAAAAGGTTGGTGGAAAATAAATTTGCCAATATGGAAAATAAAGTGGAGGCTATAGAAGAAAAAGTTGACAGCGTTGAGAATCGAATCACCACAGTAGAAAACCATGTGGAAAAGAAAATTAAAGAACTTGAATCAAAGTTATCAGCATCCTGCAACAACTCAGACGGTGTTGAGAATCGAATCACCACAGTAGAGAATCACGTGGAAAAGAAAATTAAAGAACTTGAATCAAAGTTATCAGCATCCTACAACAACTCAAGTGACTGTGACAAAATCGAGATTGAAGGAAAAGTGAACTTAGAAATAATGTTCGGGAGTGCCACTTACCATCACACGGCATTCGTCGCTGACATTACAGATCCCTTCATTCTCGGATTGGACTTTTTGAGAAAATTTGATTTTTCTATTGACTGTAGAAATAATGAGCTGCACTCGATGAGGGAAGACATAGTGATTTTCAATACCGAAAATAACTTAAAATCTGCTCATCAAATAATAGCCCAAACTGATTCATTGATTCCCTCTAGATCAGAAGTACTAATACCTGGCTCCATCAAAGAAAACAACAGCTTTAAATTCGGCTTAATTGAATATCCTAACCAGAATAATAGCCCAAAAGGAGTACTAGTGGCATCTACGCTTGTGGACCTTTCAAGGAATGCAGTTCCTGTGAGAGTCGCCAATGTAAGTGAAAGACCGAGGAATATCAAGAAAGGAGAAGTGTTGGCAACTTGTACTCCCGTAAACTGCATCATCAGAAGAATTGATTCCTCCGAGACTGTGTCTTCCGAGTACTTGACTTCGAAATTAATTGGGAGTGCATCATTATCGAAGATCAAAGATACGCTGCGGAAAAATTGGTGGACAACTTCAAGCAGGTGTTTTCATCTACATCCGAAGACGTTGGTCGCACGAGTTTAATGCAGCATAGGATCGACACTGGAGATCATCCCCCTATCAAGCAGCATCCAAGACGACTACCGTTCGCCAAGAAGGCAGAGGTTGAGATCCTCTTGAATGAGATGCAGGAGAATGACGTCATCGAACCCTCATCCAGTCCTTGGGCATCCCCTATCGTCTTGGTCCGAAAGAAAGACGGCTCCACCAGATTTTGTGTTGACTACCGACGCCTGAATGACATCACCAAGAAGGACAGTTACCCTCTTCCCCAGATCGATGACACTCTGGACACCCTTTCCGGACACAAGTGGTTTTCGACCCTGGATTTAAAGAGCGGCTACTGGCAGGTGGAGATACACCCCGACGACCGAGAGAAGACGGCGTTTACAACCGGACAAGGCTTGTGGCAGTTTAAAGTGATGCCGTTCGGCCTCTGCAATGCACCAGCCACGTTCGAGCGTCTTATGGAGTCAGTGTTACGAGGACTTTCTTATGAATCCTGTCTTGTCTACTTGGACGACATCATCATCATAGGACGCAGTTTTGAGGAACATTTGGCTAATCTTAGGAAGGTGCTGCAGAAGCTTAAGGAAGCCAACCTGAAGTTAAGCCCGTCCAAGTGTAATCTGTTCCGCCGTGAGGTGAACTACCTTGGTCACATTATCTCTTCAGAGGGTGTACGAACAAATCCAGATAAGGTATCCGCAGTCAAGAATTGGAGCCGCCCCGAAAATGTTCATCAGCTGCGAAGCTTCCTGGGGCTCTGCACGTACTACAGGAAGTTTGTGAAGGGTTTTTCCAATATTGCACGACCTTTGCATAAGCTGACGGAGAGCAAACGAAAATTTGAATGTTCCAAAGAATGCGAGGATGCATTTCTACAGCTGAAGGAGGCTTTAACATCAACGCCTATTCTCTCTTATCCTCAGCCTGGAAAATCCTTCATACTTGACACTGATGCGAGCCACGAGAGCGTTGGAGCTGTTTTATCTCAAGAAATAGACGGTAACGAACATGTCATTGCCTACTGGAGCAAATGCTTATCCAAGTCGGAGCGAAATTATTGTGTCACGAGAAAGGAATTGCTCGCCATAGTTAAAGCTGTAGAACATTTCCATCATTACCTCTACGGCCGTAAATTCCTGCTCCGGACTGATCATGCCTCTTTAACTTGGCTGTTGAATTTCAAGAATCCAGAGGGCCAGGTAGCCAGGTGGATACAGCGGCTCCAGGAATATGACATCGAGATTAAGCACCGAAAAGGTTCGTCACACGGTAATGCTGACGCATTATCAAGAAGACCTTGTTCCGAGAACTGCCATTATTGCTCCCGAATTGAGAAACAGTACGGGATGACAATCCCTACTGCCTGTCAAGTTACTGCTACTTCATCATCTTCAGATCCTGATCCATGGAGTGACGACCAAGTTAGAAAAGATCAGCTTGAAGACCCAGACCTAAAGCCTATCATAGAGTTAATGGAAAAGGACAGTCGGCGACCTAGTTGGCAAGACGTTTCTCTCTACAGTCCTGCGACGAAAAGATACTGGGCTCTATGGAAATCTCTCCAGTTGCGAAATGGCGTCCTGTATCGGAAATGGGAATCTGACGATGGTAAAGCATTCAAATGGCAGTTACTCCTTCCCAGATCAAGAATTCCAGACGTTCTAAAGGAATTGCACAGTAGTCCGACTGGAGGACACTTTGGTATCCTGAAAACCCTCCACAAGGTTCGAGAGCGCTTCTTCTGGAGCAAGGCGAAGGATGACGTGGAGAAGTGGTGTCATTCTTGTGACGCCTGTGCTGCCCGTAAAGGACCGAAGAGAAGAAGCCGCGGGAAACTACATCTTTACAACGTAGGAGCTCCTTTCGAACGAATCGGGATCGACATTCTTGGTCCTCTACCGAAA
The DNA here is from genome assembly GCA_038373865.1 of Uloborus plumipes. NCBI lineage: Eukaryota > Metazoa > Arthropoda > Arachnida > Araneae > Uloboridae > Uloborus > Uloborus plumipes. The sequence continues at coordinate 28,799 of JAXGGA010011532.1, read as the reverse complement.
ACTACTGATGGGAACAAATACATTCTCGTTTCCATTGACTATTTTACCAAGTGGCCCGAAGCATATTCCATTCCGGATCAAGAAGCTACCACTGTAGCAGAGACTCTAGTCCAGAATTGGATCTCGAGATATGGAACACCCTTGCAGATCCACTCCGATCAGGGAAGGAACTTCATCTCTGCTGTGTTTAAGGGCCTATGTAAAATCCTCAAAATTGAGAAAACTCGAACGACACCACTACACCCACAATCGGACGGCATGGTGGAGAGATTCAACAGGACAATCCTTAATAATCTCTCGCTTATGGTCTCCAAAAATCAACAGGATTGGGACAAGAAACTTCCTCTGTTCCTGCTGGCCTACCGCAGTGCTGTCCACGAGACCACCGGATATTCCCCATCACAGATGCTCTTCGGCCGAGAGCTTCGGCTGCCTTGTGATCTCGTCTTCGGTCTCCCTCCAGATGCGCCTTCATCGCCTGAGGAGTACGTCCAGGATCTCCAGGCCCGGTTGGAGGACGTTCATCACTTCGCAGGGGAGCGAATCAACATCGCGACGGAGAAGATGAAGACCCGATACGACACAAGGTCCACTGGCCATGACTTTCAAGAAGGTGACAAGGTGTGGCTATGGAATCCCATCCGACGTAAAGGTCTGTCACCCAAATTGCAGTCGCATTGGGATGGACCCTACACAGTCCTTCACCGGCTGAACGACGTCGTAGTGAGGATCCAGAAGTCATCACATTCAAAACCTAGGGTTGTACATTATGATCGGCTAGCCCCATACTATGGCCATAGTTCGTAAATTAAATGTAAAGCTACCATGGTGGTTTGTTTGTAAATTTTGTAAATAACTTTTGCCTTTAATTGTTTGTAATATTACTTTATCAATGTCATTATTTCTTTCATGTTCTCATTGTTATTGTTTATCATGTTTGTGATTGGTCATCATTTGGTGTGTGCACCTGTGGATTTTCCCTTGCTTCCTTTCTGGGGATTGTACTGCCCGGGACGTGCAGTCCTTGGGAAGGGGGCAATGTTACAGATCTTGTGAATAGTTGTTGTTTTTCCTGCCTTGCATTATTTTCATTAGTTTTGGTTTTATCTGGCGACATGTTGCAAATGTATCTGAAGATATCACTTTTATCATCTGTATACCGGCCCTGAAACACTTTGCAGTTTTTACACTTGCCCTGCATTTAATAAGCGTGAAGACATTTTTTGCTCGGAGTGTTTTCTTTTTTTTCTTTTTCTTTTTATCACTAGAATTTGTGAATGGATTACGTAATGTTATGAATGAAACAAAATATTCCAGGTTTTTCTCGAATAGTGTGGACATTTCTTTCCGTGTATAAATAGCTGGCCTTGAACACAAGTCAGTCAGTTATTTTCAGATTTGATTCTGGTGACTCGTTTTTCATCCGCTTGGGCGGATGGTTGTTTTGCTTTTGTAATTGCTTAATTACTGTTCACGTTTGATACGTGGTGCTGAGTTACTGTTGAGAGTACAGTGTACTGTTGGCTGCCTAATTGCTGATGTTTAGCAATTGTTTTCTGCTCTTATTGTAAATAGTGTACATACTTGTAAATAAATTTATAGTTACTTCCTCAAGATTGGAATGCTCATTTGAAGAAAGTTGAAGGTGCTACGGACTCGTTACAATATGCTTCAGGTTTTTTCAATGAAAAATACTTTATGGATACTGAAATATTGTCATATTATTTTCTGTTTTCGACAATAAGAAGCGAAACTAATTGTTATTCTGTAATTGTGGAAATATAAGAGGAAAATGAGCGATGTACCCGCGCCTTATTGTTCTTGCATGATATTCATTTTTGTGAAAAAAAAAAAAAAACAATCTTTGAGCAACGTTCAATAGAAAAAATTAAATCGAAATACTGCTTTTTTAAAGTTTCACCATATTTCTTGATTTTTTTCCTTTCTCTTCACAGTGTCGATGCTCGATGTGCACCCCCCAAAATCAATTCCTGGATACGCCACTGAAATGGATTATACCTAATCATTTGATACTTGATGGCACAAAATTAAATGGAGAACCAATGGGTGGTAGTTATTAAAATTGATTTTAAAAAATTCTATAGTCTCAGACATGATTTGTACCATTTTCGCTGGAATGACCCATGTGTGGAAAAAAATTTCAGCAATAGATTCAGAGAATACATTGCTGTAATTGAGAACTTGAAATCTGATGTCCAAAGATGTGTCCTGCATGTGACAGGTTAACTTTTTGATAATAGTTGTTACAAAAGATATTGCAAAACACTTCACAAATCACACGTAAAGTACTTTCACTAGGTCAACAAAATTTGAACTTTCAGCCTTCATTAATTTGTATATATATAAAAAAAATGTAAGGAAAATTTGGACCAAATTGTCCCAAGCGTGACTGGGAAATCACCTCCCAGTAGTACACTTAAAGAATTACAGAAGGCATTGCTGTGTCCAAGCGAAGGATTTAACATTTCCCACAAAAAAAAAAAGTTTTAACGGGGAAATAAAAATCACGTTTTAGAACATTAGAGAATAAATGCCCTAACAGCATTTTTTCTCCTTCTGTAATGCAACTGCCCCCCCCCCCAGCCTTTTCTCGCGCGCGCGTATTCTATATCTCACTATATCTATCTATATCTCATTTGAAGTTAAATTGAAGAAAGTATATGTACTGATCACAAAAAATATTAATATTCCTTTTGAAAAGAACATGGATAAAGAAAAACAAAATGTGGTGTGAAAGATTTAAGAAACATTGCAATGTGGTTAAAAAGTTGAAAGAAATAATTTATTTAAAGTCTTCAAAGGGATGAACAATGATTATTTTGACGATTTTTTTTTCTTTTCGTCATGATTGGTCCAGCGATTCACTATGCAACCAAGGATGGCAAACGTTTTTGATCATTGATTTTCAACCGAAAACGGATTAAGAAAAAACTATAAAGAATAAATTGAAATGTCTGCGAAAAAAAAATAAGAAGAACGCTCGATTGCTCCACCCCCCTTTGAAATATGGACACACAAATTGAATCAGCACCTGTACTCAATAGGGTCTACCTGTGGACCAATTTTCGTTTGATTCCTGCGGTTACTTCCTGAGATATAGCAATCACCCACGCGCAGAAAACGTGCGATTGCTCCACCCTTGGAGGAATTCGCTAAAAGAAGTCAGGTGCACCAGTTCACATGATGGTACATATGTGCAAAAATTTTTGTTCGATTTCATGCAGTAGTTTTTGCTCTAGCGCGGACACAAAAACTGGTCACACACACACAGACACACACATACAGACAGACAGACATTTTCCAAAAATGATCGAAGTGGACTCAGCGCACCTCAAAACGTGCAAATCCGTCAAAATTCGACATTCGAAAATTTTCACGAATCCAATACTTTCTTCTATATATTAGATATAGAAGAAAGTAATAATGTAAGGAAAGTAGTAATTATTTCGCTACAGGAGCAAAACTATATTGGGTCATTCCATGTCAAGTGATCCAACGTTTTTTACCTTACATTTTTGTATTTCTTTCAAATTTGGCTCATCAGTTGTACCCCTTGAGGTAATCAAAAGTATCAATTTTTGGATTTTTATCTCTGTTATTTTTTGGTTTATGAGACTTTGAACTTTGGAAAAACCCACGTTTTTCCATGGATAAGGGAACATAAAAGGGACCATAACTCAGCACCAAATATAGATAGAACAATTTGGTAAATGGCATTTTAAAGTACGTTAGTTGCCGCTTAATCTGATATGCAACATGACTAATTTGATTAAAAATTTTTTTCAAAAAATGGAATTTAAATTTCAAATTTAAATTTCTCAAAAAACATAATGAATTTTGTTCAAAAAATTCTCAAAAATTCTTGTGTATTTTATCTATGTGTGTACAAATTTTTAGATTGAGATCTCAATGGGATCATATTTTTTTGAATTTTTGAATAAAACTGTATAGGAAAAAAATGATATTTTTTAGATTCTATTTATTTAAATATTAAGTTCTGTTGCTTGTGATGGTCTAAAAAGTAGTAAACAAACATGAATATGTTTAAAGTGAGCTGGCATGAGCTTATAGATTTGTCAGGTTCACCCCCTCCCCCCTTCATCCCCCGCACAACCACTCTTTTTTAATTCAAAACTGTTCAAAATGTTTAAAAAAAAAAAAAAACTCTTTGATACAAGATGAATAGTAAACTTATTTAAAGTTGGTAAATGGGTTTCCTTATAACTAGAAGAAGTATCACCCTCCTCCACCCAAACATACCATTAACGCTGTACTATTATGACGTCTAACCTGGGGATTGAATTGACTATTATTTTTACTCTAGGTAAGTGAGCTAGCATTAACTTGTAGATTAGTCAGCTCCCCCTCCCTTCCTTCCTGATCAACCATTTTTCCCCCCAAACTGTTTAAAATGCTAAAAAAAAGCTTCTTTGATACAAAATGAACAATAAACTTATTTAAAGTTGGTAAATGGGCTTCCTTATAACAAGACAAAGTACAACCCTTCCCCCACCCAAATATATCATGAATGCTATACTAATATGACGTCTCACCTGGGGATTGATTTGAGGATTATTTTCCCCCTAGGTATATATTGTTTTTCAGACGAAGTGTATATTTTTCAATCCGACCTTCACAAAGTGTACTTCCATTCAATATCTGAATTTAAACTTATGATTCATTTCATCTCCTCCTCCAGCGCAAATCGTCAATTATGAAGAGAGGAAATAAATGGGTCGCCCCAAGATCATAGCAAACAGCAAAATAGCACTGTTTCCCCTTGTTCTCATAATGTTTTCCCATTATTTTCACACAAAACAGAAAAGAAATCAAAATATCACGTTATATGTCAGTCCCCATCACTGCCTTTCCTTTCTCTTATTGGACAAAGCTCATGAGCTAATAGGAGAGTAACAAACAGAACAAACTGAAACACTACCAGACATTAGTAGAGACTAAGGCTTTGAAATGGGGTTAGGCGGGATGATAAAAAAAATAAAAGTTTGGAGCGGGAAGGTAGGGTAAGGGGGGGGGGAAGCAATCTGTAAAGAAGTTAAACAACATGAGAGGGTTACGATCAAAAAAGCAGTGTTTGTTTAATATATGTTTTTTGATATGTCTTGCTGCATTACTTTCCTTCACAACGAAATGAAAAATAACACAAACAATTAAAAAAATTAAATAACAGCTGCACACTAGATAATGTGGAAAGATAGTTATGGGGACATAGACATATGATCTGATATTTTGATTTATTTTCAGTTTTGTGCGAAAAGAATAGAAAAAACGATGAGAACAAGGAGAAACAGTGCTATTTTGCTGTTTGCTATGATCTTGGGGCGACCCATTTATTTCCTCCCTTCAAAATTGAAGATTGGTGCTGGGGTAGAAGATGAAATGAATCATAAAGTTAAATTTCAGATATTGAATGGAAGTACACTTTGAAGTTCGGATCAAAAAAGAAACACTACGTCTGAAAAACAATATATATACCTAGGGTGAAAGTAATCCTCAACTCAATCTCCAGGTTAGACGTCATATTAGTATAGTGTGAATGGTATATTTGGGTGGGGAGGGGGATACTTCGTTTAGTTATAAGGAAACCCATTTACCCACTTTAAATAAGTTTACTATTCATTTTGTATCAAAGAGTTTTCGTTTTTTTTTAAACATTTTGAACAGCTTTGAATAAAAAAAGAGTGGTTGTGCGGGGGAGGACGGGGGGAGGGGGTGAACCTGACAAATCTATAAGCTCATGCCAGCTCACTTTAAACATATTCATGTTTGTTTTCTACTTTTTAGACCATCACAAGCCAGACAACCTAGTATTTAAACAAATAGAGTCTAAAAAATATCATTTTTTTTTCTTATACAGTTTTATTCAAAAATTCAAAAAAATATGATCCCATTGAGATCCCAATCTAAAACTTTGTACAAATATAGATAAAATACACAAAAATTTTCGAGAATTTTTTGAAAAAAATTCATTATATGTTTTTCGAGAAATTTAAATTTGAAATTTAAATTTCATTTTTTGAAAAAGAAATTTTTTATCAAATTAGTCATGTTGCATATCAGATTAAGCGGCAACTAACGTACTTTAAAATGCCATTTACCAAATCGTTCTATCTATATTTGGTGAAGAGTTATGGTCCCTTTTATGTACCCTTATCCATGGAAAAACGAGGGTTTTTCCAAAGTTCAAAGTCTCATAAATGAAAAAATAATAGAGATAAAAATCCAAAAATTGAGACTTTTGATTACCTCAAGGGGTACAATTAATGAGCCAAATGTGAAAGAAATACAAAAATGTAAGGTAAAATTTTTCTCAGATTTTGGATCACTTGACGTGGAATGACCCTATTGGAATAAATTTTTAGGTGAAAAAAAATGCTTTTGAAGCTTGTTATTTCATCAGGCTGACTTGCAAAGTTAGTTAATTTAAAAAATGATGCTTCCACGGCCAGCTTCAATACTTAATTACTTCCTCTCCTTATAAAGCGTAATTCGTCCACGATGGTTCCCATGAGATCCACAGGATTGACAGAACACAAATGAGTTTAAAAGCAAAGTCTGGTTTTGAAGTTTCATGGGACCCTTAACAGTTTAGATCTTGATCTTTACTGTGTGGACTGGGATTCAAAGAAAACTTCAAAATCAAACTTATTCAATCAGTTGTGCTCTGAAGAAGACTAAAGTATGTCGGGTGAAACTATATCCTTAAATGTACTTGATAGACTAGAGTATATTGTATACTAGGTATTAGACTATTGTGCACTTCAATCCCAAGTAGCACACTTCGTTTTTTAAAGGTTGTAAAATGGTTACTAACATTATGACAACGGATTAAAAACGTTTATAAAACGTTTAAACGTTTTTTGTGCTACCTGGGATGTGAGGCTAATAAGTTGGTAAAAGAGTGAAACTTCATTACAAGGGAAGCAAAATCAAACAGAAAATTATGCTTCGCGTGACAAGTCAGGAATTTCAAAGCGAGGTTAAAAAATCAAATGCAGCAAAAACCATCGTTTTTTTTGTTGATGCCTTAACAAAACCAGAAAAGAAACAAGCTGGTAGAGTTTATTAAGACCCCCCTCCCTATAAACTTCTCTAACTTTTTTTTTTATTAATATGAACAAATTCCGCAGAAAAGTTAGAAGAAGTGTGGCAGCAAACAGCGAAATAACATTTTTCTAACTAATAAATATTTTCGTAAAAGAGAAATTTGGGTTTATACGGCGTCTAGAAAAAGAGGGAGGATAGGTGCTCCAATACCGAAAAATTTTAAGATAAAGCCCTTGTGCACTAATGTAACCACTAGGTGCTACATGCAACGTATAGTGCAAAATCCCATTATAACCATTATATGGATACATTGATTATTTAGGTGTATTACCCAGTGTAACTAGCACATTAAATATAACATAGATTTCCTTGTATTGGGATTGTATGAAAACTAAATTTTTGGGTTACAAATGCAAGGTTTCTATAAACGAAGCATTCAAACCGCTACATATCCAAAAGTATTGCATGTACAACGATGAAAAATACATAAAAATAACCACAAATTCATCAAGATATGATAAGGTGATGATGCGAATGCAGTATGATTAATATGGCAACAAACCGAGAAAAGGTTTTTCTTGTGTGTGTTTCAAAATAGGGATGTTCATCTGTTCTTGCAATGTTCTAGGAGACCGTTTATGACCTTTATGTACATCCACAACCAAATGCGTAAAACTTAAAGATAACATCCATGCGGCAGTGATAACTTAACCGGGACATGCTGAACGTTACCAGGACGTAATACAAACACGTTGGCGTCTCGTACAAGGGGGACAAGTGGGGCGACTGCCCCCTCAGTTTCAAAAGGAAAGGGGTCTTGCCCCCTCACTTTTTCAGATTAAAGAACTAATGATCGACAGAAATTCTTTTTTACTCAGCAGATTGATTTACTTTACGAAAGTAAAATCTGCAAATGCCAAAAAATTGGCTTTTTTTGGGGGTATTTCATACGAATGGAACTTAGAACCGGAAGACGGAAGTCTACGGCGACGATCCGTCTTAATTTTTGAGGCCGTATTTCGTATTATTTTAAATTAGTCATTTAATCATTAGTATTAAAACCCAATAGTATAGCAAAATTCTTTTAGAAAAAAGCTTCAGGGGTGCTGCCCTTTAGATCCCCCCCCCCTAACGCATTCGTTTCATTTAACCCCCACTTTTTGGGTGCACCAGCGGCCTATGCACACATATACACACAAAACAATTTTTCTTGTTTCATCGTCATTTTTAAAAATACTGCACTCGTTTTACCACTTCAATTCTAGATGACTGGTTATTTTTATACATCTCTCGTTGTTATGGGTGTAATACTTCTGGATACACAGCCTTTCGAAAATGATTGAATCATTTGTATTTCAACCCTTGTTTATTTTTAAAAAATAGAAAATGGTCTGGTACGTGAGAGATTAGGTGCAACTAAGCATTTTTATGGTATCTGGAGCATGGGCTTCGAAATTTAAAACAAAAACATTTCATCAGTTTCGTGTTAGTATTCGTCTTGACAAGCTAACTGGGAGAACCGTGCGTCAATATTCTACAATATAACTTCAAAGCGCTGTGCTATTCTACGCACAACAAAGTAATGATAAAATAAAACATTAAATTATGTAGATGAAAAAAAATAGATCCCATTGTTCAAAGGGATCAGAAAACTGCTCAAAGAAGCAAATCCTTTTTCGGCTGTCTTCAATAATTTAACGATTCTGGAACTTGGGAGATGTTCCAACAAAAGAGAATGGTTGCAAGAGACGATGCATTTTTCTTCCAGCAGGATCTTCAGTTGCCATGGCTACGTAGGGAGGAGTCTCGTTAACTTGAACTTTTCCAAACCACTTCTGAGAGCCAAGCGGAGTCTGTTCAGCTGTTTAAATAAAAATGGTGAAAAAGTTCTTGAATTTCTGCCGCTTGAAGCTATTTTAGTCTGGTAATTGGACAGTCTATTTGCTCTCGGTACATGTGCATTGCTTGTTCAATTGAAATTTTCACTAGCTGCCGCTTTATATTGCTTGTTCGTATGCAAAACTTAATTAGGAAGACGGTTAAATAGTACGATCTATTATGCAACGCAATGAGAACAATATTTCAACACAAAATTACAAAATTAGAAAATACAAAATGCTTGATTTCGTAACAGTATGAAATACATGAAGCAGAAATTAAGATCTAATGTTTCTTTCTTTTTTTCAATGAATTTTTTTCGCCCTAGAAGCCAACTCGTAAAGATAATTGCTTTTCAGAGTGCTAAAATCTAATATGTTAGCAGACTGTCCTCTCACAAAAATCGTTGTTTTATCTCCTAGACGTAGTAAAAGGTGCATAAAAATGTAATGACTCAAACTTTAAAGAGCTGTCATAACTGATTCAAGAATCTCTTTTTTCCTTCAGAGCGATTTTCTTACTTGATCCTTGTGGTTTTCTGTAACTCAGGGTTTTTTGTAACTACGTGGTTTTCTGTAACACATTGTCCTCCAAGATTTGAAATGCTTACTACACCAATACAGCCACAAGGTTGATTTTACTGGAGTATGAAACTACAAATGTTTCGTGAAGTCCAATTTTTGTTTCACTCTCTGTAACAAGTCACGATCAATGTTAGCAGATGCGGTTGTGATCTTCTGGTTCAAACTTTCTAAATTCCGTGGCAAAGGGTCAGGAACACACAATCTTTGATGAAACCGCAATGAAAAATCACGAAAAGTGAGACTAGGAGAGCGAGAAGCTCACTGAAGAAGGTTGATTGCCTTCATCAGAACCTCCATCCTGGTTTTTGTGAAAATGGCGAACTACTGTCAAAAAAAGGGGGGAATCTTGTAGGAGTCTTGGTAGGGAATCTTGTTGGAAAATGACCTACTACTGATCTTGACGAGTTACAGTGCGTGGAACAAGAAATAGACTTTCAACTTGATATCTGCCACACCACAAAGTATTCACACATTGAACATTTGCGGAACCAAAATTTTCGAGTTTGTTTCCAGTACAGTCAACATTCTTGCTGTAATGGCAATATTTTTTTTTTCTTTTACTAAGCCTTTCAAACCCCGGAAGAAATTGTGATACACCATGCATTATAGCGGTATAGCACATTACAGTGCGTTTCGAAATGTTAGAGGTCCATCCTTATTTTTCAAAATTTCGACTCTTCACTGAGAATAAGAATCACTTTTTTTATAGTGATTATATATCTGTAATTGCTATAACTATGTTTGATGAAATTTCTTTAAAAAAAAAAATTCTTATTTGATGCAAATTTTCATTTTCAGACCGTTTCAAAAAGATAGGTCCGCCTTCAGAAATGTTGCCCCAACCACGTTTATTTCCAAAAATTTGCATAAGTATCGTTGCTTAGTCTTACTACGGGATTATGATTGCTGCTGTGGAGGTATTTAAACAGATTTGAACAGCTCTTTGTAGTCAAATAAAACGGGTTGTCATTGCAGTCTTTCACTGGTTGAGCAGGGGAAAATTGATGCATTTCAACAGTCTAGAAAATCGAATAGAAAAATAGAAGCTTTTAAACAAATCGCAAAGTGTTGCAAACAATTTTTTGCTTTTAAAATTGATTATAGCAGTAAAAAAATCATCTGGCCGCAAATCAAAAGTGACACCCTGACAACAAAGCACTATCGTAAGGGACCTAAAATCTGGAAATAATGAACATGTCCACTTTGGCCAAACAACTAAACACTTCAATATCAAAATCTTAAGTCCATAGAGCGGTAAAGAAGTTCGGCAATTTAGTTTACGGGAAAAGAAAAGCGGCTCCGAAATTGAATAAAAAGCACAAAGAAAAGAGATTGAAATTCGCCCAGGAAGTGATGTCCTGGAAACAAGATAGTCATCGTGTGATATTCAGTGATAAAAAGGAATTCAACCTGGATGGTCCCGATGATTGGCATTATTACTGGCACGATCTGCGTAACGATAGACAGATATTCTCGAAGAGGCAAGCTGATGGTGGTTCCGTTATGGTGTGGCACGATTCAGAGGGACAGGAAAAACTGATATAGCATTTGTAGACAATCGTTTGAATGCTGCTGGCTATAACAAGCTGTTTAAACAATGTTTTCTTCCACAATCAGAACCCACTGGGGGGCCTATTCTTCATGTTCCAACCGGACAATGCTCCTCTGTACTGTGCAAGTCCACTTTTGAATGGTTTCTGAATAATGTTGTACATATTATCGATTAGCCACTTTGAAGCCCCGACCTGAATCCAGTAGAAAACATGTGGGGTATACTCGCAAGAGCGGTGTATGCCAGGCGGAAGGCAGTACAACAGTACTGCAGACTTAAAAAGGGCTATTTCCTCCGAATGGTCGAAAATCGGGACAAATTGTTTGCAAAATTTGTAGAAACCATGCCAAATAGGATTTATGAGCTTATTCAGAAAAAAAAATCAGAAAAATTTCTATTAATTCAACATTTATTTGATGCTTGGTTCAGTGGACTTATCTTTTTCAAACAGCTGTTTCATCTCATTTTAGTTCCCCTCATCATTCCTATTATTTGTAAATTATTTATGAGCTATTTTACATTGAATAAGGTAATGTAGTTTATAAAATAGTACTTTGCATACAATACAACATTTTTTACCAGCATAACTTTCGTTTTTACTGGTGGACCTATCATTTCGAAACGCACTGTATTCGACTCATTCTAAAAATAATTCTGTAGAAAAATCATTTACAGGACTGACAACTACATTTTTCCCAGGAAATTCCAATGTGGTGCTGTGAAAGATTAGGCAGACACAATCGTTCGTCAATTTTTTGAAAAATGTTTGTATTCAGGGCCGACGAGAGACTATGTCAGCATAAGCGTACCTAGTCAGAAACTAGTCCAGATCAACCTTTTGTAGGGGGGGGGAGGGGCTGGCTCGGTTCAGAATCGGGGTAGTATAAGTTTTATGGGGGAAGGGGCTTGCCTGCATCTCGTGGCCCACTGAATTGTGAAATCGACAGCTACTTACAGCTAACAAGGAAGTAGCTTCCTAATGACTTTAACCCCCTCAAGCTTTATCTTTCTTACTGTTGTTGTTGTTGTTGTTTCTAATCTCCCATCTGGTTAGAGGGAGTCGGACCAGATCAATGAATCCGTTGCATTAATGAAATCCGATACCAAAAGGGGAGTAGCATGGATATCCTCCCAGTTCAAACCCAAACAGTTTAAGATATGTTGAGGTGAAGCTTGGTCATGGTGGCACTTAGGGCCAGAGGATAAGTCTTACTGCCCTCAGAAATATTTAAGGCCTTTTACGTGACCACTGGCAAGTCGGGACAGGCAAGTGTTGGACTGCCTGTCGCATGGGAGAGATAAAGATCTTTCATACTTCAATATCTGATTGAAATTTGAGCTGGTAGTATCCCGTACAGAATGGCAACTTATATAGTCGCGAAAAACCGTCAAACAAAATTGATTTAATTTTATTTATTGTAAAAATATTTTTTTTTTTTTTTTTTTTGCTAAAAATAAAATCGAGCGAAATTCATGGGAGAGGAGAAATTTTCCATTTTCTAAATAAAACTTCAAATTTTATCGAATGATAAAATATAAGCATACACACTTAGATACCTGCATCTAATGAGAAGACACATTAAGCATCATTATACTAATTTTAACTGAAATTTTCCAATACAAGCTCTCCATATTTACTGAATTGTCATGTAAACTTTTGCTACGTAATTAAATTTTTGGGAGGTTTCAGTGTCCTCCTATATAGAAGGCTCTGGTTATAAATCCAACAACAAATAATTAAATTTATGAAACTCATTTTTATAACTTATTATCACTTCTCTATATTGTATCAACGTTATTCGAAATATGGACGCAAATTTTCCCCATATGTATCTAATAATATCGCAATAATATCTAAAATCTCAGTTCAATCTCATTCTAGTTTTAAGCAGTTTATTGTATTTTCCTGAATAAATAACATCTGACCACATTTCCAAGAGCTCGTTCTTTTACCACAAGAAATTTCCTGACAGAAATAAGTTAAAGCAGAACGTAAATGACACCAATAATAATCTTCTCTGGAAACCAGACATTCCAAAATGAAAGGTGGATTATACTAAGAACCTAATCATTAAGGTAGGGCTATTCATTTTAGGAAATGAACTAGTAATCAGCTCTTAGTTAAATGTAACTTATTTGTGATTAAAAACTATTGTACTATTTACTACGCAGTCATTTTTTAAGCTTCAAGGATATTTAGCAATTTTTCTGTTTCGCAAAATGCAGGATAAGCTAAAAAAAATACATTAACACTTGATTCAATTTCTGGAAATTTTAATGTAGCAAAAAAGTAGCTATTTTGGGACATAATATACGCAATTCGAGGCAAAGTAGCTTTTTTTGACGCTAATCAGCCTTATTTTCTTTTCAGTCAATTGCTGAAACCACTCCATCAGTTAGTTACAAAAAAAAGGTTAGGTGGTAACAAGACTGAACTATTTGTTTCTTTATTATGCAAATAAAGTTTAAAGTATTCTACGAGCTTTGTTCAGGAAAATATTTCCCCATTCTGGGCGATTATCTGTAAACTCGTCATTTTTCACACGAAATCTGTCCGGGCATGGTTTTTTGAAATGTTCGTATAAGTATAATACTATTGTTCAGAAAATGAATCTATTACTTTGGTTTGAAAGAGGGCGAATTGAAGCTTGTGTTTTTCTGATAAATTGTGGTAGGGGGTAAATCCCCCGCCTGGTATAATTAGGCAGGGGACTGTGCTGGGTGACTGTGTTTTTGCTCTTTGTTGCGTAATATCTGCAAAACTATTGGAACATAATTAATTACGAGAGTACCTATAAATTGAGGCACAAATTGTGGACATAATAACTAATATGGTATATAATTAAACTAATTGACATTAATAAAATCACTTCCCAGAGGACTGTTTTCGCAACGATCCTGATGCACACTTTCATCACAAATGTAGCTCTCAAACAAAACAAAGTATCGTTTAAACACCGTTTTCAGCAATTTCAGCAAATTCACACTGATTGCTTTAAACTTCATGTCAAAAAACATTTGCAAGAGTAACAGATTTTTTCTATTGGAGCTTTGAATTTGTCTCAGCGGACTGTTTGAAAAATCTCCGGACAGAATTTACATGGCAATTCTAAGTTTTAGAAATACGTAATTAGACCTTTGATCATGAAAAAATATAGCTGCATTATTCTATTTTTAGATATTAATTGCCAAAATTAGGTAGTGTTTATAGGATTTTTGGAATATTACTTTGAAGTGTTAGACAATACAATTGGGACAGCCCGGGGACTGTGTTTTTAGCACTTAGATAATTTCTAGAAAAAAAAATTAAATTGTTATCGCTCCAAACACAATTGAGCCACAGAGTATTAATGCTTTACTTGTATTAAGAGCAATAATTACTTTATTACACTTTATTATTTTTAAAATACTCGGGCCGGACAGCCAATTACCAGTTTACAGAGAATCGCCCTTCTATTAAGCCTCGCAAAACTGAGGCTCAATATTCCATAGTAGGTATTCCTAATTAAAAGGTTTTGTTCCGTAAATCAGAAAATAAGTTAAAGTTTTACTGAAATTTGCGCCTCAATATTTCATTGTTACTATTGCTTTGCTATAGTGTTATAAATTTATTCTACTCTGTAAAAACAAATTGCCCGTTTACGAGATTAATTGGGATTCCATCAACTTTACTGGTAACGATACAGCTTCTTCTTACGAAACGTTATTAGAGCTGTATTTTTTCAGCGTATAGCTCTTTCCCCCCTGTGAGTTTATTGATTTTGGCAGCAGATTTTACCAGAATGAAACTTTGAAATAAGATAACCAATGACGGTAGAACGCACTTCCATGTATTATTTGATGCTGTAGTTTCTACGATACTTGACAGAGTTAACGACTAAAGTTTTCTTGGCTGAAGAAAATTGCTAAAAGTTGCTCTAACAACCTGCCATACAGATTAACAGTTGCAGCAAGAAAAAGTCACAAGTTTTATTGATAAAACGATTTTAGAATAACCAACTATTCATTTTCTTATGTTTTCACACTCATGATCAGGGTTGCCAGACGTCCCGGATTTCAAGGGACAGTCCCATTTTTTGAAATATTGTCCCGCGTCCCGGGGAACTTTGATACGGGACGGCTCAAGTCCCGTATTTTGGCTAGAAGCAGCACTTTACAAAACGAAACATTATTTTCAGAAAAAAAATGAAGTAAAATAAAAAAAGTGAAATAGAGTGATAAGAAAATTGATTGAATTATAGTATTTTCCTGTTCTGAAGTAATGTCAGTGTTATATTCATTTAGAGCAGAAATTATTGTGACAATCAATTCAACAAACGTTCGTTGTAAAAGTGGGGTATCTCCTTGTAAATGATTTTACTATGCCTTATTATACAAAAGGCCCTTCTCAAATTTTTAATTATGAAAGAAATATATGTGTTCAGTTACTATTAGTCACTATATTTTTTGAAAAAATCAATTTCAATTTTTTTTGAGATTTGCTTCGCTTCGCTTTTATGCTAAAAGATGTAACTAAATGTTATTCCATTTAGCAAAGAAATACGCCTTTTAAAAACATAAAAATACATAATTTTTACAATAAGCGACACAAATATAAACTACAGTGAGTTTTATGGCATCCTAAACACCATCAAAACTTAGAAAGAATTATTGCAGCAGCAAAATCTAGTCGTAAATATGATTTTAAAAAAAAAGAAAATTTCCGAGGTTATATAAGAATAATTATCATGTTTATAATATTGATAAAACTGTACAGTTTTTCCCCAAAAGATTTTGAATACTGATTTTTTTTCATTTGTTTTAGGTTAATTTCTTATAGCGAGTTCAAGTAGTAAGGTTTAATTCTATATCTACTCAATTGTAATCAATTTTTTTGTTAATGACTCATTAAAATTATTCTGCGTTCAAATTTCCCCATTGGTACGTCTAAACTTTTTGAAAAAGTACATACTAAACATTAGTCATCAGTAGAAGCGACTATTATATCTTTCACGCCAAGACAGGACTGGCGTTTTGGGACATCAGGACGGGTAGTAAATGGTCTCCCCCCTGGTTTTAGAAATTAATGTATTTACATATAAGTGGGCATGGCTTTTGCTTTTTTTGGTATAATTTAACTCCCCCCCTCACCCCAACCGGCAAAATTTATAATGACGGACCTGCATCAGGAAAAAGGGGGTTAACAAAAGGAAAATACAAATTTTCACAATAATTAGTGGAAAACCTCTCCCCACCAATATTGATGACGAAAAATAACTATGCAACGGTAAAAAATTAAGTTTTTATTCATATTATCATTGTGTATTTTTTTCTTCATTTATATTTGTGAGAAACGTTTGATATCAAAGTCAAGGTTGCAGAAATTCAACCTTTAGACTTCATCTCTCAATATCTCTCCCCCCCCCCCAAAAAAAAAAATGTGTCCCGTATTTACAGTTCTTAAATCTGGCAACCCTGCTCATGATACCTATTCTGTCATGGGAAGGCAAAGGGCTTTGTGTAGTCTCTCAACGATAAAGTGCAGTATCTGCAGAAATGAATTTTTAAGATGTTTGAAGATATACCGTTTCTGATTCCATTACTAACAAAATAGAAATATTGAAACTTGACGTTTTTATTTTTGGTGCTTTACTTTTAACGGAAACCAAATGAGCAAGCTTGTAAAATAAAACTGATGCACAATAAATGACAAAAGTGCAAACCAAAAAAGAATGAAAAATTTGCAGATAGTGTCTTTTACCTTAGTCCGTGGAGTTAGTGCAAAAATATTTCACTTCCGGATACGAGTCTGAAATTTTATGTGGGGCTTATATTTACATAGGAGGACAAAAAACCGCCAGGAGACACTTGATCAGAGGTCAAGGTCATTCTGTGATGACGTCATCAAATAGGCCGCTTTTACAGGTAAATACGTTCGTTTAACTGCTTAAAACTCCATCATAGATTGAAATATTGCAAAACTCAAATATAGCATCTGAAAGCTCTTTAAAAGAGCTATTTAGAAAAATTTAATTTTTCTTTCTGAGGTTAAGGTCCCACCTGTAATGACGTCATCAAAATGGCCGCTTTTACAGTTAAATACGTTTGTTTAACTCCTCCTAAAACTCCATCATAGATTTAAATATTTCAAAATTCAACTATATCATCTGAAAGCTCTTTAAAAGAGCTATTTAGAAAGATTTAATTTTTCTTTCTGAGGTTAAGGTCCCACCTGTAATGACGTCATCAAAATGGCCGCTTTTACATTTAAATACGTTTAACTCCCCCTAAAACTCCATCAGAGATTCAAATATTTCAAAACTCAACTATACCATCTGAAAGCGATTTAAAATATCTATTTAGAAAACATTTAATTTTTCTTACTGAGGTCTTACTGAGAGTCTCATACATTTTCAATTTAAAATTGTTATAACTTTTCAACTATTTGTCTTAGAAAATAAAACCAATCACTATAAAATAGATCTTTTAAAGAGCTTTCAGATGATATAGCTGAGCTTTGAAATATTTAAATCTATGATGAACTTTTAGGGGGAGTTAAAGAAACTTATTTACCTGTAAAAGTGGCCATTTTGATGACGTCATTACAGGTGGGACCTTGACCTCAGAAAGAAAAATTAAATCTTTCTAAATAGCTCTTTCAAAGAGCTTTCAGATGATACATTTGAGTTTTGCAATATTTCAATCTATGATGGAGTTTTAAGCAATTAAACGAACGTACTTACCTGCCATCTTGATGACGTCATCACGGGAGTTCATGACCCCTGATCAAGTGTCTCCCGGCGGTTTTTTGTTCTTATATATGTACATAAGCTCTTTACCAAATTTCACACTGGTATCCAGAAGTGAAATATTTCGGCTGTTTTTGTCGCTAACCCCACACACTACCTTTCCACTGCAGTATCTGACCATTACAGAAGGATAAAAAATTTCCTGGAATAGGTGTCAAGTACAAATGTCATTGTTTTGCATGTTCATTTTTCAGTCATCCCACATTCACTATTTTACCCAACAACATGCGACGTTGAGTACTTGGATCGTTTATGAGATATTTGTTTTTGGTTGGTTTTAGCGATGACAATCCATAAAGCATTCGGGGTGGTTTTTGAAAGTTAAATACTGAAAGCCAAGGAAGTGAAATGCTATTCCATTGGTTAGCAGTATTCAACTTTAGTTATCAAAAAGTTTAAAACCTGGACGAGATACATAAAATAGAAATGGGATGTGCCTAATGGAGCTAGAGGTACTTCTTTTTACTCCAGATAATCGCCCTTCATTATATTAGATGTAGATTATCCTTTAGACAACGGCGGTACAGCTGTTGTACCCAGGAAAAGGGTTCACTTTTCTCCACTTTTCCTCTTAGCGTTACGCTTTAGGGGTCCGTTGTGGTCAACGTTCCAGCAGTCAATATATTTTTTAAGTCTTTTTTTAGGGATGCACCGATTAATCGGCAGTACCGATTAATCGACCACAATCGGCCACTTTGCCGATTATTAATAATCGGCAAAATCGGGCCGATTAATCGGTTGAAAAATATTTTTCAGATATTATTCTTTAAAGTATACTTTCACTAGGAAACTATGATGAATAATTTTAATAACAGTGATAATAATCCTCACAGTTGATATAAAGTATTTTTACTTCCTTTTACGCAGTAAAGGAAGTATTGTGATCGCGAAAAAAAAAAACCACTCAAATTTGAGTCTAAATTTTGATTTTGCTCACCCCCGAATGAATGTTCCGTAGTTTTTTCGACCTGTCAGCACGTTCATATGTACCTACCAACATATAAGCAACATATAAGCAACATATTTTAAAAATGCAGTACACCGGCAACTCTGTTATTCCATCCATGGACTGCAGTTTCGTGCTTTTTAGCACCCGTCAGCATGGAATATTAAAGAAACTGTACTGCTGCGCCATTTTCACATGTCTGTTTTGTGTTATCATCGCCGGATGCGATATTGAAATTCCTTTGGGCACCAATGCTTGGACCTGACGCAGAGAAACCTTCAGACGTAAACACGCTGTTTTGCGTCTATTAACACCAAAAGCCGGGGAACTCTCAAGAATGCGAGCAAAAAGTCAACAAGTATTTGTTTTCCGCGAAATCCAGCCATGTGCTTATTGTGTACCACTGTAATATGGCAAATGGTTGACATTTGTTGCGCCCAGCGAGAAATCCTGTTTGGTGTAAAGCGACATGCAATGACACTATGGCGAACATAAATTCGAGTAGAATGTAAACGCTTTGACAAGAGAGTGGTAACAAATTTCATGATTCTCTGAGTTGAGATAAACACACGTTGTCTGATAAACCCAGCTGACGGAAAGGCCCCCTTATATACCCGGACTTGGATGGGTCAGCAAGAAGTAGCGATTTGGAGAGCGAACAACACGGAAGGATGATTGTCGCGCAGAGTTCTAAATATCTTGACGTATAATTTGTGTAACATAGCTGTATATAAGTGTAAAAATAAATATGCTAGAATTTTACTTGCAGCCTCGGTTTCAATCAACTAACAAACAGAAGGGTCAAAACGGTACAAAACCTAGCTGGAGGCAGAAATCCTCTTACAGAATCACCTGGTGGTGTTCTAATTTTACATTAGCTACCAGTTTTTTTTGGCTCTCTTTGCTTCTTTAAGAGGATCTGCCTCCAATTCGGTTACTTTCCTATTCCATGCTGACGAGTGCTAAAAGCACGAAACTGCAGTCCATCGATGAAATAACCGAGTTAGTGTTGTATTGCATGTTTCTGCCTTAGCCCTGGCTTAGGGGCGGTTACTTACTGCTTTATTTTAAAATATTTAAATAAATTTTAAGGCAAATGAGTTCTACAATAATCACTTCCTGATATTAATTTTAATTTCACACAAACATTTCAATGTGTGTTAACATCATGGTTCAGAAAAGAAATTATTTGAATCAGATGCTAACTCAGATGTTCGTTTAAAAACTGGCAACACTATTTTATCCAAAGTCAATACTTTATACTCTTAGCTTTAGTTAAATAACAAAACTCAAACCTGTTGATTTTAAAACGGATCTGTAAACTTTGAAAGTATTTGTCTTTCCTCGATCTTATGCAACGATAAAAGCCGATTTATTTAACAAGTAAACGAACAAAATATTCGTTCAGCTGCGACGGCGGAAGATCATCTATTGCTTTTATTCCCAACTTTTATAGAAAGCAAAGAACTATTTCTTTCACTGAAAGAATACTTTCGCTGCCATTTTCGGCAAAGTAAAAAGTTCGGCGAACAGCAGAAGATTTTATAAAAACGGAAAAACAAACAGAAAATAAACTCCCATTCATGGAAGCGATTCGATGGAAGAGCAAAATAAACCACGGAAATGATCGTATTTTCGACATCGTAGTTTCTTATTTTGTAACCGATTACGATGCTTCGTGATACATAAAATCGATGAAAGGAAAAAAAAGAGAGAAATGATTGGTTGATGAATAGCTGAGGTTTCCGATTTTGATGGTGACGTATGAGTTATTTGAATTTGAAGCACTTTTGTTATTTTGTTTATGGCGAAGTTATTTTTTAGCATAGTTAACGCTTTATCTAAGATGAAATATTGATGACATTAAGATTTTTATTGAAGTTACTAATTTTAAATCTACATCATTCCTTAAGTTGATGTTGTTGGTTTAGTTTTGAAATGTTTGAATATTTTTTCTCAGGAGTAAACATTATTTATGATAATATCTGGACATTGTTTTCAACACGAAATGAAATATTGATGGTAATTTAAGATTGATTTTCAAGTTATATAGAGTAGCAAATGTTTTCTAGCTTTTCAACCGTCCCCAAAAATATACTGCAGAATATACGTTACGAGAAATGTTTTTATACAACAGCAAAATTATTTGTGGCAAAATTTAGTCCTCAGTTTTCCCTGTGTTTCCTCAATATACAACTTAAACAAAATGGTGCATTGAAAACGATATAAGATTTTTTAAAATTACCAAGAGTAGTTGTAGCTGCTTTTCAACTTGGAAACTACGTATTCACTCTGCTAAAAAAAGTCCCCGTTGAAATTTAAACAATTGCAAAATGTATTTACACAGTACCTGTTATTTATGCCAAAATGTGAAGAACCATTCAATAAAGATTAAGTAATCGTTATCTAGATGCTCCGACAAGGTTCTATATTAAGCATGCTTTTCTGGGAGTTTAGAAATGTTTCATTTGCTTAAAATATTACAGCAAAAAGAAATTTTATGCTTGCTAAATCTTACTGGGATGTTTTTCCCTGTCATTCAATGACTTTAAATTTATGTTTTACAGTATATATCAAAATTCTTGATGAATATATACAACTCAACATGAAATATGAACTTTCATCAAATACTACACGAAAGTGAGTTATAGAAGAATGGGGAGAACGATAATCTTTGGGGCTTGCCAAACAAATCGAATCTTCATCATTGTTCTAAATGAATGACCACGACATACAAGCACGTTCTAAATATTTTCTTCAGTATCTCTCTATCACACGAAATGAGTCTTCATTAACAAAAGGATAACAAAGTTCACTAGTCAAAAGCTTTTGGACTAGAATTCTTGTAGTTTTTTTTTAATGAATATTTAGTTTTGGCGGCTGAATCGATGAATGCAAATGTTAAGTCTTTGAGGAAACAATCGTAAAAATATTTCTTGTGTGCCAACAGCATTTGTAATTATATTTTCCCAGATGTAGTTGTAAATCGGTATGTCAAGTGCAGTTACAATGGAATAGGGAGATTCAAATCAGTTGCTAATCATTATTGAAAATAGAAATAATCACGAAACCCCCATAACCATCTAGAATGCAAATTTCGCAATAGTACAAAAGGGGGAAAATTTGCTTTTTCTCAATCAAGTAATCGGCAAACGTAACCGTAATCGGACATATTAAGTTCGCCGAGTTAAATCAATTCTACTTTTAATTTGGTGTCGAGCAAAAGCGCATTTAATTGCATTGCCAAAAGGATACCCATGTTTATTCAATTCCTGCCTCGACCGCAAACAGAAGCACAAATCGCTTCCGAATTATCGATCTTTAATGGAAAAGGAATCGTTCAAAGGAATCGTATTCAAACAGTAGCAGATCTTGCTTTCTTACATTTCCTGCAAGGCGGAATATTCCGATTCCACAAGCTATGCAAAATAACACCATCCATTGCGGATTAGGGACGGGAGCAGCCATTTCTTGTCATTAAATAAGGAATAAGTGCTCCCGATATATATAAAGTCCCTTTTGGAGTGCTGGAAGCGGACCAGTTGGGAAGCAGAGAAAATCGATAACATCTCTTGAAGCATTTCCCGCTTGCATCAAGAGACGAAACCCCGCTAGGTGAAATGGTACTCGAGTAGTCGCGCACTATCCAATTCTGGAGGTTTGTCGCGTTGCGGACATTTGGTGCGCAGCCGTGGTTCGCAGCCCTTTGCCTAGTGGACGGAAATTTTAAGTAGCAGTAAAGGATTTTTCTATTGCAGACGACAGACCAGAGTTTGCTTTTTCAGGAGATTATGGAGGGTTTTTCTGCAAGTTAAACTTCGTTATCGGCGATGGGACGGCTTACATAATACGTTATTTAAAATCAGACAAAGGGTTTTTTTTTTCTTTTGTTCTTCCCCCTGAAAAAATTACCATTGCGACAAAAGATATCAAGCAGTTGATTTAATTGTTTGGGGATTTTAAATCTGAATTTCAATTAAGGGCTGCAATAACTTCGGTTTAAACTCGTGAAAGATCATTTCAACTTTGAAGATCTTCATGTTTCAAAGCTTTATTAATATTTTTGAAAGGAAAATAATATTGAATATCTGTTTTAACTTACAAAAAGCAGATCCAATGTTGTTAATAAAATCTTTATATTTAAACGAAAACTTCAATCCAAAAATTAACTTTCATCTCTGATAAAAACAAACGGTAACGTCAATAGCTACTAGTTATCGGGCAATTGAAATTTCCACTCCCCAATTCTCCTATTAAACTCATCTACAAACAGCTATAACTTAGAGTTGAGCTTGAAAGGGATAAATTCAGGTTTTGAAATTTTTATATTTCAAGTATTTTTTAACACTTCACATGAAGTACTTTTTGAAAATCAGTTTTGGCTTTCCACATATCGCACACCTAGAAGAATACTGTCACAACTCAAAAACAGAAAAATTTAAGACATGGAAAAGAAATTGATATATTAAAGCAATTAGTAATAGTGCAGTCTATCATACATTAGGTTAGATCATTTCGGCTCATTTGCTTTCATAATGCTTTTAAAATAAACGTTTCTTTTTGACTTTTAAATCATGGCTCTGGGTACATCTCTGAACATTCGGAGTTTCGACTTTTGAGTTGTGACAGTATTCTTCTAGGCGTGCGATATGTGCCCAATGTTGCTAACTGCTGAAATCAGTATTTGAAAACAGCCATCTAATAACATAGTATGGAGTTTAAAAGATAATCGATAACGTAAATACATACAATGTATCGACAGTCCAGTTATCCATCCAGAGATTGCAATTTCGTCTTGTTATGAAATTATCAGCCTGGAATATATAATTCAATACCAAAACTCTCAATTGACGAGTTCAACAGCAACAATGATGCGGACTCTGGCTGGTGAGCTAAATTTGCTTTAGCTACCAGTTTGTTGACACTCTCAGCTTTAATGAGGTAACATATGCCTCCAGCTCGGCTACTGTCCATTCCAGACTGATGAGTCCATAACAAGGCGAAACCGCAGTCTCTGAATGGTATATCTGGGATGTCGGTACATTTCTTGTACTTCTGCCTCAGCCCTGATTTAAAGGCGGTAACTTACTTGAAAACACAAAAAGTTACTAGAAACGACTTAAGAAGAGTTACACGAAGCCTATAAGTGGCATTGTTGCTAAGCACTCCTATAGTTATAGTGCCTGAGAGAAGATAAATTCCTACTATCACTCTTATTTCAATATGTTTACTTTTCTGTTCTTCAGTTTTACTGCATCTTAAAGCAAGCTACATATCGTAATGGTTCTGTGTAAAATTTGGCCACTTTTGGACAATTAGCATTCTGGCTACTTATCCCGCGATTTCCACGGGCAACGAAGAAGTTTCAAAATGTGCTCATCCTGCGATTATCACAAGCATATGACGTAATTTAAAACCTTATTCCGCTTTTTCTTCGTTTAAATGAAAATTTTCTGAAGTATTTTTATACTGATCACTCGGTCATTTTACAAGCCAGATACCTCCTCGTTAAATAAAGAATGGGTTTCATCGAAAGTGCGTTATTGTTGCTCAAGGAAACTGGACAAAAACTAGTCCAGTTGCTTGAACTTGGTATAAGGAACATGAATTAGAACTTTTCTTTGAACCTTGTTATAAGATGTGTATCATAGTAAGGTTAATTTCTAACGTATTGTGCACAAATTTTGATATCCCCTAATGTCATATTGGTTTTTCATACATTAAAATTAAGCACATATTTTAGCGACTTCGTTAAGAAATTTGAGCAATCAGAGGGCTAAAGACATGGCTTGGAGAAAGTCGAGTATTGGGAAAGTGAAGACTTCTTTGGACATCATTGGATACTTTTATCCTTTAAAGTTTCCTGTGCGTAATCTGGGTATGGCAATTAAAATTTCGCAATTACAAGTTCTAGAACAGAACACTTCTAATTTGACTGAGGTATGGTGAAGAAATTAATATTACATCAGCGTCGGTAAGGGTTAGGCTGTTGGAAACAGTTACACTGTTTGCTTGAATTCGGAGGACATGTTCTGGTTTTTTTTTTTTTTTTTGTGATTTTATATTTATACACTCGGGGGTTTAGATTACAATTCGTTACGTGATATCTCGTCCATTAAACAAGTAGTTCTTGGACTGCATAATCATATCTGCAGTGTTGTTGAAAATGCGCTTTTGTTCAACTTTAATCTAGTTCCTTTAGCAAGGGGAACCTGATTTGTTTACTGAATTAAAAGAACTAATCTTAATATTACGCATTAAAACATCGTAGCAATCAAATTAAGAAAAAAGGAATACATGAAATTAGACAAGTCGCACTGCTATCCAACAAATAAAGAACAGAGAGCGCCTCACTTCAATTCAGATGAGCTTAAGCACTTGAAATAATATAGTACCACAAGAAATTGATGTTTCAAACTTTAAAACCAACTAAGATTTCCAAAATACATTTTTCTGTCTAAAGAGAAACATTTCAATCAAAATCATTAACCTATCGAACTTCTATTTAACTTATTATGAGTGCTCGTATTGTTTGTATACAGATCAATTTTTCATTTGAAGAAAAAATTAGAGAAAACCACGTTCAACAGCTTTATCCTACAATATTTAGAAGAATAAATGCGGTATTATGCTGTGATGTAAATGAGTAGATAAATATTATTGGTACAGTCAAACCTATCTATCTCGAATTTCACGGGACAGAAGAAAAATTCGAGATATGGAGGTTTCGAGATACGGAGGTTGTGATAAAATTTACAAAAATAAGCAATTGGAGCAAAGTTAAATACTTAATGGATTGTTTTGCATTGCTATTGTTTAATATTTTACTGTACGACATGTTGTGAGTCCACGTTTTACTAATTGTGATGACTATATCGATAGCGAGTTAATGCATACCTTTGAGTACGAACATAGTCTTTGAATGATAGTGCAGAAGATGATTTTTGTCTCCAAGTTATACCATTGATAAAGGTGACTGGAGATGAAATTCAAAAATGAGAGTCGTCGAAATTCGAGACATAAAGGTCTTCGAGATAAAATTCGGAGATAAAAATTGAAAATTTGAAAATGGGAACCAATCTAGGAACAGTGGGGAAAAACTAATGCAAGTTAAGCA
Source organism: Uloborus plumipes (assembly GCA_038373865.1). Taxonomy (NCBI): domain Eukaryota; kingdom Metazoa; phylum Arthropoda; class Arachnida; order Araneae; family Uloboridae; genus Uloborus; species Uloborus plumipes. Next base: position 2,848 of record JAXGGA010011532.1, on the reverse strand, counting down.
TTACAAGTTGGAATATTCCCTTTTGTCGTCTGGCAGGGGATAGTGAAATCATAAGTTTACTTTATTTCCTACAAGTTTGTAGCCTCCAGAAGGTTCAGATGTTAAAATCCAAAAATGGAAAATTTGAAACCGGAAACCATTTAAGCCACCGTAAGCAAAAACTAATGGGAGTTAAGCATCACAAGTTGAAATATTCGTTTGTCGTCAGCAAGGGTCAGCGGACACTAATCAGTCTACCTTAAGTCCTTAAATCCTACCCGTTTGTAGCTTCCAGACGGTTCATTTGTTTAAATTCAAAAATTGAAAATTTGAAAATGGGAACCAATCAACGACGGTGGGGATAAACTTATGCAAGTTAAGCATTACAAGTAGCAAGGGGTAGCGAATACTAGTCAGTTTACCCTAAACTCTACCCGTTCGTAGCTCAAAGAAGATTCACATGTTAAAATCCAAAAGTTGAAAATTTGAAACCGGGAACCATTCAAGCGACAGTGATTGAAAATTTGAAACCTCTAGTCAAGCCCGTCATTTCAAGTTTTTTCAGTTGAGTCAGAGGGTGCAAACTCAATGCAATTTCATCGGAAAAGAACAAAAACCATGCCCATTAGGGTGGGGCAAAAAATAAAAAGTTTTTCTGATCAACTTCTAATAGTTGCCAAAAGTTGTCTTTGGTGATAGTTAGCTTTTGTGCAAAATTTGAGAAAAATCGGTTAATATCTTCAGGGGGCGCTGCGATCGCGAAGTTTTATCATAGCTTTTATTGGGATTTTATGGTTAAAATATGAAAAACAATGCCGTTAGCTAATCTCATTGCATTTTTTTTACTCATAAGATATATTCATGCATTCAAAGCATATGAAATAACTCACAAAAAATTATTTTATATGATATATTTATATTTTAAGCATTTAAAAAGAAGCAAAAACGTGAAAAAAAGTGATTTTTTTGAAATATAAAGATATCATATAAAATAATGTTTGTGAGTTATTTCATATGCTTTTAATGCATGAAAAATCTTTTGAGTAAAAAAAACGCAAAGAGACTAGCTAAAGGCATTCTTTTTGATATTTTAACGATAAAACCCATAACAAAGCTATGGTAAAACTTTGTGATCGCAGCGCCCCCTGAAGATATTAATCGATTTTCCTCAAATTTTGCACAAAAGCTAACTATCACCAAAAACAACTTTTGGCAACTATTAGAAGTTGATCTGAAAAACTTTTTATTTTTCGCTCCACCCTAATGCCCATTTATAGGTAAAAAAATTGTTTTCGCAGAATCAAAGGGAGGCAATTAACATCCCCTCCCCCCTGCTCTTCCTAAATGGCGAGACTGATGCGTAGAGCTTTGTTGCTGATCTTAAAGCCTTCGTGGCGCAATTGGCCAACACGTTTGGCTATTAACCAAAAGATGGTTATTCAAACAGGAATAGCTCAAACTCACCCAGGGACCCCAATGTGCTTTTTAAGTTAAAAATTTGCAGTCGCAGGATATATTTATTGTAAATATTTCGACAGAAGTTATATTAATTTTGAAATGCATAATTATTTTTGAAAGTAAGAACTTTTATACTTCTGCTTTTGAACTTCTTGATGGATCAAATTTAAAATATTACAGCAATATAGTAAATTAACGCACAGAACCAGTGGAAAATATCCCATTTGCTAGTAATTTTTTCCTTCCAGAATTGTATAGGAGAAAATTCAACTATTCCCTTGATTCAATTGCCAAATCATAAGAAAATGCATTTATAACTCAAGAAATTTTGAGCTGTTCATCAACTGGGGCGTGTTCAATTTTATTATTGGCAACAATTGGAACACAAAAGAAATATTGTGTCAAAGATAAAATAATGAATTTTATTAAGTAAACTATCTACCATCGGGCAGAAGTTTACTCTGTTCAACAAGTTTTGAGTGTAAAAAATACCACGGTGGCAAAAGACTTCACATTGGTCGATGAAGTTACGAGCTTCCTGAATCCCTGCATCCTGGCTCCATGAGCTGTTTGCTCCTCATAAACCTGTCCCGAACTTCACTTCACACTCTCCAGGGTCCCCCGTACCTACCACAGCTTCGTGGTTTAACCGGGATAGGGCCCTGAAGAGCGCTCTGTTCTTAATTTTGAACCAGAACCTAGGGTCGAGCAAACCCTAGGGCCCAGCACCCCCAGAGGTATCGTTTCACTTGGAGGACTTTGTGACCACGACATTTTTAACGCCTCCCAGCCACCATTAATCAAGGCGGTGGATCTTTGATCGGCTGGGTTTCGAACCCGGGTCCCTCCGGACACGAGTCCGATGCCTTACCGATCGGGCCACCACGGCCCCACCTGTCCCGAACTAGAGAAATGTATGAAGTCAAACATGTTTATCTCGAATTTCACGGGACAGAAGAAAAATTCCAGATACGGAGGCTTCGAGATACAGAGGTTGTGATAAAATTTACAAAAAGAAGCAATTGGAGCAAAGTCAAATACTTACTGCATTGATATTGTTGAATATTTTACTGTACGACATGTTGTGAGTCCACGATTTACTAATTGTGATGACTATATCGGTAGCAAGTGAATGCATACCTTTAAGTACGAACATAGTCTTTGAATGATTGTGCAGAAGATGATTTTTGTCTCCAAGTTATACCATTGATAAAGGTGGCTGGAGATGAAATTCAAAAATGAGAGTCGTCAAAATTCGAGATATAGAGGTTTTCGGGAAAAATCATTCGAGATTAACATGAGGAAAAAACATTAAATTTATGCTGTAAAAGCAGGAAAATTGAAAAATTTCGACATAGAGAAGTTTTCGAGATAAGCAGGTTCGAGATAAACAGGTTCGACTGTATTAAAT
>JAXGGA010011531.1:0-42088 GCA_038373865.1 Uloborus plumipes | reverse complement strand
TTTTTTTTTTTTTTTTTTTTTTAAAAAAAGGGGTCCTTTTTTAAAGGGTTGGATTAAAAAAAACATTGTTATCTTACGATGGCGCCAATATGAGCCTGACGTGTCGAAGACAATATTGTTTGCAACAGTAGTTTTGCATGGGGGAAAACACTGTTACATTTTGTGTTTTGGAACTTCATCGAACTTTCAAAAACGAATTATGTGTGCGTGGTTTTGTTTTTTTACTCTGTCTTTTTAGTTTCAATTAAAATGTTTCTCATAAAAAGTAGTGCTCGTTGCCGTTCGAGCTTTGCATTTCAGCAAGCTTGAACTTTTCAAATTGAAAAAGAAGCACCTGTGAACCAAGATTTTTACAAGGTAAGTTGAATTTTTTAGTTTTAAAACTCATAAAAACAACATGAATGATTTTTATCATTTTAAAGTATACTTCATTTGTTGTGTGAGGAGAATTTCCTGCTTCAACGGAAATAAAATTTTCGAAAACTGAAAAATTAAATTTCGGAAACGGCAGCCCAAAATTTTCAGAAATTTCTTATCACAAACACCCCTGAGCGAAACATATGGGCTGGTATATTTCTTTTGGGACCTGAAAGTTAGCGATGACTGACGCTTGAAGTCACGCCTCGCTACTGATATATATATATATATATATATATATATATATATATATATATATATATATATATATATATATATATATATATATATATGTTCACCTTAATATTGTCTCATTCCATCACAGTGACTGGTCTTGCATGTGTTTGCTCTTCATATAACTTTTTAGGTTAAATACATCAAATAAATTTTACAAGCTGTTTTTATTATTGTCTTTATATTTATTGAACTTTAATGTATTAGCTAAAATTATAGCTTAAATGTATGCTTATATGTATGTAAATGTAGCTTAAATGTAGCTTAATGTTACGGGTTTTCATCTAAATCACCCGTAATAATTTTTAAAAAGAAAAAAACCTGAGTTTTTTTTCTAAATTAAATTTCTAAATAAATAAAGCGAGGGGATTTCGAAAACTGTTAAAAAATCAAAAATACAACAAGTATTTTTTCTTATCTCCTAGATTTCTATTCGAAATGATGAACACAATCTGAGCATATGACACGACAGTAATTAGCATTTGCCAATTTGAAGCGAAATGACCCAGCTTTTTTTGAAAAAAAAAAAAAAAATCTTCTGCAATATTTACGTTTCAGTTTAATAGATGGCAGCAGGGGTAAAGAAATAACTTTTTTTCCTCCTCTATAATACACCAAGTATGCGAATACATTTTTTAAAATTGTTTGCTGATCAGCAAGTGTGTTGTTGCACCTAATGGTCAAAATAATAATAAAATGAAACGAACTGATTGTAAAATAAACTGAAGTTAAATTCTGAAAGATGTCAATTTTACTCTAAAATTATGATTTTATGCTTTGAAACAAAGGAACTGAAAATGAGAAATTGACATTGAAATTAATAATAAAATGTAAATGAAACATGATAATCAAAAACTGCTTTTGAAATCAAGAGAGTTCAGAGAAGAATCAGAAAACAAAAATAAAATTTTAAATGTTTGAGGTATGGTACCTAATTGATAAGTATTGCCTCCTGTTATTATTATTTTCATTTGCGAATTACAAAATATTCTTCGAAGCAAAGGCATTTTTAACGTAATTTTGTCAAATATTCATTAAAAAAATCGTTATTGTTCACAAAAAAAAAAAAAAAATAATAAAATAAAAATAAATAAAAAAAAAAACCCAGAAAATCCCCCCCCCCCCCAAAAAAAAGAAAACCCACAAGGTTAATTGTTATGTTACTCTACCTTATGTATAGCTACATATGAGTGATTTTTGCAAAAGACTAATGCTATAAAAGGCTGTATACCTACATTTATAGTACTAGATGTGTTTAATAAAAGTCATTTAGCTGATTAATGATGCTGGAAAAGAAGCTCTTCATTAATTAATTACAAGTCCCACCTGTGTTAAACAGTTTATGACACAGTATTGAAAGTATTCTAACGGCATAAAGCAAGCTTGCATACCTAAACTCATAACTAAACTTGATATTTATATGTTTAATATATAATTTTGTACTTAAGTTCCTTTTTGTTAACATAAATAAACTAATAGTAGAGAATTAAAAACGAGTTTATTTTTTATTTTTTTGAAACAAACCCTCGCAATAGCATTTTTTCTTAAATAGCTTCAGTAAAATAAAATCTTTGAGACGTACGATGAAAATTAGGTCCAGAGAAAGCGCATTTAAAGTGCAAAGGAACGCAGGAAAAAACGAAAAGAAAGAAAATGAAATACAAGCACTTTTCAACTTTTGATCGTCAAAACAGGCGGCATAGTAACACAACATAAATATCGATAAAATTTTATTGGCCGACGGCCAACCGTGTTTTTTTTTTTTTTCATTTTATTATTTTTTTTCCATAGTTGCATCTACCATGCTATTTGAATGTAAATGGCGTCTTTGAAAGATATTTGTATGATGCAAAGGTTTCATACTTTAAAAAATTATCTTGTCTTTTGTTTTTTCCCCACTTTTTCGCCTTTTAAAGTTATTTTTTTCTTTTGCTGAGAATTTAGTGTCTTCTTTCCTTCATAAAGACATTTTTTACCATTACAAACCATTGTGTCGCGGAAAAGAGAGGCTACGTATTTTCTAAATCATATTTTAATGTTTCAATTTGAAACTAGTTACTACTTACTTTTACTTTTGTTTGTTTAAAACCTGAAATCAATGTTAGCATCTTAACTAAGTCAATAAATGGCTCATTCACGTCAAAACTCAAACGGGTAAGAATTGTCTAGTCTGAGGTTTAAAAACTAAGAAATAATTTGAGGCAAATTTGCTTAAAGTACATTAAATCTTCCACCGTTAAGATAAGAAAATATTTAAGTAATTATTCTCAATAATCCACGGAGATAAACTTAAGAATTTTAGTGATGTGGAGAAATCTCTTTTGATGTTTTACTAGAACAAACAATGATACTCTTAAAGCAAAGTACTTAAATAACTCAATAAGAAATAAACTCAGAAAATAATAGCTATCAATTTAGGGTACTTTGATCAACGTTATGTTGAGATAAGTTAGAAACACGTGTGTAACGTATGTAATTTCTACACTGAACATTTATAGAAAAAAATACTGCTATTCACTTTATAGACACTAATTCTAAAAGAGCTTACACCATATCGCCAATGGTAATGACAATTATTCCACTGAAAAATTAGAAACAAAATTACCTGAAGCAAATTTATGACTAGAAAGACGAAACGGACATGTGTGTCTCCTCTCGTTATTTCTTGTTATTTTTTGTATTATTTTGTTATTGATTTGCAAAAAAAAAAAGCTTTAGAGCAGACATAAGATTTTAAGATGTAACCTTATAAAATATTTTACTTTAAACTTTGCCTATACAAGCATCAGCATTGGCTAACATTCAACAATCTAACTAAAGGCAGACAGTAACTCTCGGTTGACTAAACTCTTCTCCGTATCGACTACTAAAAGTCACATAATTTCCTTGTAATCTAGTAAATCGCTGTCGCTGCATCTAACCATTTAAACTATGTAAAAATATTATAAAAATGTTTATATTATGCTCTAAAACTATTTTTAAACAAATCCAGAGCAAGAGTTGATGACTAAAACTGAATAAAATGCCATGCAGTGGGATTTTATGTGACAATATTTTACTTCTTGTTTAAGAACTTCTGTACTAGTCTGAAATCAATATATATTTTTAATGTTGTAGGTACTTAGAAAAATGCTGCTTACTTATATAGCACTTGTGCCTAATCATGTGTAAATTGGTGCCACACCTCATAACTAGACAAACTTTGTGCGCCAGAGCACATACAAAATTTAAACTTTTTCTCGATAATACGAAAAAGTAGGAAAAGGGAAATACTTTTTTTCAAATGGTGGTGTTATTATTACATTATTATTTTATTAGCGCAAAGTTTTATTTAAACTGGTTTCTAGGAACTAATTTCGGAAGACTGTCTTTTAAATTTTCAAGCATTTTAAATGCAAAACAGAGATAATTTGCTGTTTTAAATGTCCCTATGTTTCGATTCGTAGCACTGATCATAACACAGAAGTTCGCAGGCTATTCGTTGAGCACAACTGATGCTTACGCATGTTAAAAATAGTTGAGGTACATTTAACAGTTTACCCGAATCAGCATAAATTTATCACCGCTTTATAGAATTAAGCATATTAATTCCGTCATCTGGCTTAAAGTATGCTCTTAGCGCTTTAAAACAGTTGTTATGGGTTCATATTTAACTAAAATTCACTAATTCTGTTTTTTTTTCGGGGGGGGGGGGTATTTGAAAATTTGCATTAGTTTTTTCAAACAATTTTTTTTTTCTTTAAAACAACCCAGATTTAAAATAGATACACCATGTACTGCTTTCTCCTTACTGCACAAAAACAATTTTTGACATAAATACATTTCAAAATAAATTCAAAAACTTTCTCCAAAGGGACCTATTATTTTTGATATGCAAGAAAAGATCAAATTTTACCTGCGATAAGGAAAAGCAAATTCTGTTACGCAGAAAAATAAAACATGCTATAAAAGAATTTCTGAGTCTTTGCATTCTCTTTCTATCCCAAACGGCATTATTAGAATGTTTGAAAGCATATTTATAAACAGCAATAAAACTATTTACTCTTTATTCCTGATCGTCGGAAAAAAAGTTTATTTCTATTTGAGTTATGGATTTTAGAATTTGGAATACCGTAAGAAAAATAAAAGAATAATATGCAAATTCTTATGCATATTTTCACAGATATTGATTCTTGAAAGAATTCTTCGTAGCAAGTAATGTTCATAAAAGCTGTGTAATTGTTTGCAACAGTAGTACCCTACCTACGCTCCACCTGGCACATGTGGCCCAGGCGAAGCGAATCTATGTAAACCGCTTTTCTGTTTAATATTGCAGGTCAAAAATATGTTATGGTGACTTTTAAACAAAAAGTCATCTTCATTCGTGTTAGAAACTATTGTTGCAAGTTAAGAGTCAAATGATCAGAGATTGGTTTCTAAAAAGCAAATGCAAACTTTTTATTAATAAAGTAAACATATAGTGATGGGAACATGGGAACATTTCTTGTTTTGCATTATCCTTTCCTTTATACAGAGCTGTCTTATGTTCACCGGATGGGGGGGGGGGGGGGAGGCAAATATAATTGGATTTTTTATGCGTTCTCTTACACGAGAATTATCTTAATATAATATTGGGTAAAAAAAGATTGTGGACGATTGGTTTAAAGTCTAAACCATGTTAGTTAGTTTTGAAATAAATCATTCAGTGTTAGAAACGACAAAAAGAAGTTGTATGCTATCGAAGATGTTGTTCGACGTAGTAATTTTGCTGTTTCCCTAACAACATGAGGACAAAAATTGGACCCTTATGTTAGAGTTAAGTCACTGCTATACAAAGGTCTTCGTCGTGTGACGGTCACGGCACATCACGTAAAAGTGTTGACAGGTTAAAGCAGCTTACGAATGTCATTTCACTATGACATCCCAAAGTAACATTGCAGTACCGGCTTCGTAATGGCGCAAAGTGATCAGTCACGCATAACGTCTTCCAGTAGCATCATAGTACAGTCACAAGAAACATGTCTTTAATTGTGTTACAGTCTGCGCGTCCTGAGCGATGTCACAATTCAGCTCCTTGAGGATTTTGATTGTTGTGATTCGCCTGTAACTTTGCGTTGTGATGAAATAATCTGTTATCAGAATAGTTATGGCATGTTTATTTAATATACCGTCAGCTGGGGTAAGATTGGCCTTTTGAGTGTAACATTGGCCCAAAGTTAGAAAAAGTTTTGTTTTCCCGTATTGTAATCATAATGATGAGTTATCGGCCCAGACAATGCCTTACTGGATAGGTAGCACCACTGGCTTTACTGTTCATGAAGTGGAGGTTATTTCTATATATCATATTCACTCTAGTGCTGCTCCATCTTCACTTTGAGAAAGTGGTAAAATTTGTTGTCTCTCAACTTTTACTTGTGAACGCTAATTCTTGAAAAGCTACTTGTAGGTAAGTGTATAACGATATCATATATTCAATTGTTTCAAGTATTTTTGGTGTAATAATGCTGTTACCTTTGTTATTTACAAAATAATTCGATTTTATTATTTCATGACAATTTTGGCCCAGAGTTGGGGTAACTTTGGCCCAAGATGGTGGCTGTCCTAAAGTTACCCCAAGGTACAATTTTTTCGATATAAAACTTGATTGGTACCTATTTTATAAGCAGATTGTTTAACAAAACCACTTAAAATATTTTTATTATTTTAAGAACTAGTTTTTAGCTTTTTATTTTAAGCACACTGGATTTTTTTCAGGAAAAATGCCGAGAAATCGGATAAATCCTCTTGGTACCAGAAATTAGGCCAATTACAAATCAGAAGTGTTAGAGGAGTGTTTAGAGGCTATTAAGTCTGGTGCCTTAACCCAAAGAGCTGCAGAAAACATGTATAATATACCTAGGTCTACAATAAAAAACAAACTTAAAGGGATTCATTCAAAAAATGTGGGACGTGCAAGAATCTTTAGTGATGAAGAAGAGCATGTTTTCGAACAACATTTAATAAAAATTGCAGACTATGGGTTCCCTGTAATTGAATTGGATTTTTATTTTTGTACAATACAATATTTTTCCCTAAAATGAAGTTTGTTTCATTTATTCCTATTTCTACCCATTTCATGGATGTTTTTGAATTAAAAGCAGGCAAAACAACAAACTAATGTGTCTGGTGGTAATTTTATCTTGTCTAACTTTAGCCCAACCTATACTAATCGCAGGTTTTATATGGTTTAAAAGTATGGGACAAAGTTTCCCCAATTCAAGGCAACTTTGGCCCAAACATTAAAAAAATGCAGTATAATATTGCAAAATGATTGAGAGGTCTCAATATGGTTTTAATTTAATGATACAAGGTTTGTTTACACAGTAAGATGTATTGAAAATTAATATAATCAATGTCAAAAGACATATCGCTGATAAAACTATTACAAATCTTTAGATTTGGGCCAATGTTACCCCAGCTGACGGTACGACTCAGAAATTTGAGACTCAGCCATTTATTCCACGCCATGTCGTGGTTACTGTATGAAACGGGATAAGTTATGCTAAGGTGAAATGCTTAGAGGAGGGGTGTGGGGGAGAAAACTATATATATATATGTATAGTTATTGTGGTCCGTCAATATTTAGAGTTTTATCTTGAATAAATTCATGAGGTAGGAATCACGCTTATAAACGTAGAAAGTCATCTCCCTCCCCCAATCTACCTCCTGCAAGCTAGTAGCATCAAAACCTTAAGGGACACGTTCGTTTAGGATAACCTTTAAAACCAGCTGACCCTAAAATCCTATTAGACCGACTCCTTCTAGAGTTCATCTGCATAGAACTGCTCGTTTCATTCTATGTATAGGTGGTTAAGTGCCATTAAATGAACAGACCTGCATATAGCGAAAAACAGTTCATTAGCACCTTGAGCACTTCAGCATTGAACGCTTAGAAATAATTCTTCAACAGACCATACCGAGGTTCATTATGTCCTTTCATTTTTTTTTCTTTGAATAAATCCATACATTTTAAGGAGGAATAGTTACGCATACGAAGAAAAAAAGTGTGATGGAGTGAGTGGTTTTGGTAGGTTTCAACCTCCTCAACAGACGTTGCAGTTGTAATTCATTGGTATAGTGATTTTTACTCAAAACATTCCGTCACTTATTTAGGTAAAGGAATCACCCTTAAAAATACATTCTATTGCATCACACTCGATGGAACGAGAGGAGTTCAAAGTCTAATCAGTACCGATTCTTTTTACAGCCCATGAATACCGATTTTTGCTTGAAGTTTTACTGTGTTTTTCAAAACCTATGGGCAATCACGCTTTTGGAGAAAAACATTTCACTTCACAATCTTTTATGCAAGTTTAGAGTAGAAAAATAATTAACAACCACCAGCTCCTATTGTTATTTAGTGATCTTTTGTAACGCTGTACTGACTTGGAGACATAGCACTCACAATTAGTAAGGAAATATGTGACCGATTAAGCACCTTTGAAGCAATTATCGACAAACAAGCACCAATAATAGATGGCATAAGTTCAATTACTTTTTGAATTTGAGCACCCACCAAACTTTGTTCACTCACATAAAAATGTACTGATACATACATAGAGATTCAGACTGATTCTAAAAATGTTCCAAATGTTTTTATCACTGAATAAAACTGCTAAATCCATCGAAACCCGAGAATGAAATACTTTCAAGAATCTGATATTTCTTTTACACAGTAGATATAGACTGGGGGGAAAATGTTTATTTATAATTATTTTCTCATATTCTCAACAGCTACTTATTTTTAGAAATTAGCATTTTCAGGTGCAAAATAAGTTTAACTTTACTGTAGGAAAAAGCAAAATTTTGATATTGAAAAATATGTCTCTTATATACATGGCAAGAAATCAATTTGTGATACAAATTGCTTTCTTTGACTTTACGAAAAAGTAATAACTGGCGTTTTGTATTTTCTTCTGACACAATTTTGTATATTGGAAATAGTAGAAGCAGGGAAATGGAATTCATATTCCCAAATGCAATTTCCAATGCAATTTCATCTTAAACAAACATGAATTCCTATTGTGCGATAACATTTTGTTTGATTTTACGAAGTGCTATATAAAGGTTACTAGAAGTGATTCTTGTCAAGCTTTTTCTAGGAAATTTTGCTTTTATATTATGCAAAAGTCATGTATATTTTTTTCTAATATCTTTGTTATAAATTTTACCGGGTTTTTAAGATAAACGCAAAACAATAATATAGCAGTAAACTAATTCTTAACAGTCTACATTTCCCTGTACAGTACTTCTAGTTTTTGGTAAATGTATTCATTAATATGAGATTTTCATGTAGAGTAGTATACTAGTTGTTCATTTTCAGTAATACGGCTGATCGAAATGGCTGATAATTTGCAGTTCAATAAAGTTTAGCACATTTATTCGAATATATTATTACAAATTCCATTAACAAAGAAAAAAATGACTCTTCGTGTAAAGAACTAATGTATATTCTTTTCACTTTTTTAACTTTACGTAACATAACTAAAGATTTTCAAAAGTTTAAAGAGAGTGAAGTAGATGTTATTTTTGGTTGTTAGGGGAGAGGGGGCACATGTGAACAAAAATTCCATTTTTGTATTTTTTCCTTATTTATTTGAGATACAAAAGAAGCAAGTGCTGTACATGATAAATCAAACATTTGTTAATATTTTCAAGCAGTTACCTATCTTCTTCAACAGTGAATTCCAGTCAAAAAAAAAAAAAAAAGGTCAAAAGTATGTCAAATTTTGTTCACATCTGCCCCAGTAGGGGGCAGTTGTAAACACACCTGGGGCACAAGTAAACACGGATACATAAATGAAAATAAAATACACCTACACATATTTTAAGTATCCTGCTTATTACATATTAATAAACACTTAAAATGAAAATATCAAGGTATTTATTCAACGTGATTGACTCAGTTCAACATACATTGTAGCCATCAAGTTTTACAGAAAAAGAAACAGAAGATGCAGCTCGACATGTACCACCTGAAACGGAAGGTGGTGGTAATTTTAGCATAATATCATCATAGTGTTTACCATCGATGTATCATCTGTTTTTGTAAAAATAAAAGTTTCATTCATAGAAAGTTTTTGTGTTTGGTATTGAATTCTACGAGGACAAAGTCATTCACAGCTAAATTTTCTGTTGCAAGGCTGACTTCAGCACACATTTCTTGATAGTTGCGGTCTTCAAAACTAATGTCGGACTCATTAATGTGCGTCACTTACTGCAACTTTTAACTGTTCATTTTTCAATAGTTTAGCAAGTTTAACTTTCTTTTCTTAGCAACTCTTTCAGATTTTAATTAAATATTAAGTATTGAAATGTTTAATTAGTCAATATTTCTTAATTAGACTACTCAATGTATAAAAAAAATCCACAATTTTTAGAAATTGAAATAACTAAATACCATTATGGGGCACAGATGAACTGTTCCCATCTGCCCCTACATAATGTGTTCACATGTGCCCCTTATCTCAACTTAGGCCTAATTTGATTAAAAAACTAAAATTTTTTTTTAATTAAAAAAAAAAACAGTTTATGAAAACGTTTCTTATTAGTGTCACTTTCAGACGAATAAAGTTTAAACCACAAAAAGATAGTTTTGGATGCATTTTTACTCGGAGAACTGGAACATAAAAGTATATTGGCACCTTCCAAAACAGAAGATCTTTGATAACTAAAAAACAAAGCGGTGTAGATCTTTGAAATTTCAGACAGGATATAAAACTTGTATTACCATCTACATGAATTTTTTTTTCAGGTTTTTCTCTTCATACTAATTGGGTAAAATATCGTTTGTTCACATGTGCCCCCCTCTCCCCTATTTATCGTTGTTATGAAAATATGTTTGAATAACCGTAGATAGTTTGGTACAAAGCTTTTGAAATTGGGGCATTGTGCAATATCCACAAATTCTTATGTTTTATCTAAAGGAGACTGGAGATAGTAAATATTTTTTTTCTTTTGTTGAAGCTTACGACTTTTGTGTGATTCGTAGAAACTAAACAATCTCAAATTGCATAATCAGAACAGTATTTTTACTATAAATTTTTTGCGCCGCTTTAAAAATTTATTTATTCTAATGAAATATTTAAAGAGGGGGGCAGAGAGACAGACAGACCAACCGATGAGCACATTTTCCCTATCTCAAAACCATAATTTCCTTTTTTAAAATGTTTTCATACTTATTTATTTATTTTGGACTTTTTTTCTGACTTAGCTTTATTTTTGCCCTCCTATCACGTTATTTTTCGCTTTTCTTTTTACTTTTACGGGATAGTAAGCAAAAGATGAACGTTTTTACTTCCTTTTACGTAGTAAAGGAAGTATTGTGATCGCGAAAAAAAAAAATCACTCAAATTTGAGTCTAAATTTTGATTTTGCTCACCCCCGAATGAATGTTCAGTAGTTTTTTCGACCTGTCAGCACGTGCATATGTACCTACCAACATATAAGCAGCCGAAAAATCCTTTTCAACCACCCCCGAGTTAATTACGACGAGTTTTCTCGTGACGTCTGTATGTACGTATGTGCGGATGGATATGAGGATGTATGTGCGGAGGTGGGTCGCATAACTCAAAAACTATATGCCGTAGAAGCTTCTAGCTTGGTATGTAGGCTCTGAGGATGGTCTAGTTGTGCACCTCCTCTTGTGGTTGCATTCGAATGTTCCCAAGGGGGTGTTTTATCCCTTTTTTTGGGGTAAATCAGTGTTGATTTCAATGCAGACTCGAGTGATATGAATTAGCGCTACCACTTGGCGATATGTCGCCAAGGTTTTGGTTGCCAAGTGTTTTACGCCAACTTGGCGACGTATCACCAAGTTGGCGACAAATTTGGCGAAAAAATTATTTTTTGAATTTGGGTTCAACTTGGCGCTATTGGCGATATTTTGCGAAAAATTCACTGAATGATATTAAAATCAGCAATATTTAGAAAATTAACCATTGTAAAATATTCTTTGCATTGTTTCGTGGCAGATTAGGGAAGTAAATATTTGAATTGTTACCTTGCTCCCTCTAAGCACTTTTTTTAACACTTAAGGCAACTACTAAGAAATTTACACGTAAAAGGAAGTAGTGTGGGGTCCATACCAGATTTTTATGTTTATTGCTTCGCATCGACAAAGAAAGTCGCTATTGACTTTCGTAATTTGCACCAAACATTAAATGTAATCCGAATGTCTCTATGCTCCAAAAGTAATTTTCTGCAGCAAAGCATTTTCATGTGCTCTTCAACGTGAATAAATCTGGTCAAAATTTTATTTTAACCTCCGCAATAAAAACAATTTACAGAACGCTGTAATCCCATCTTCTAGTTTCATATCGTGTTAACGATTTCAAGTGCGGATGTCGTTTTTGAAGCTCCTTCAAATTTAACGTCTTGGATCCTTTGAGTGAAAATAGTCATCTCTTGTAAATGTTGAAGAAAAATTACAATAGATGCTTACAATTCCAGACTGAAGTTTGAGCGGCATAAACCTTCTTTAGTAATGAATCTTAAGCTAAGTACTCTGTAAATAAATGCGTCCATATAAAAGAAAATATTCAAGCAGTGCTGTTGCTTGAATTTTACACCCTAGAACGTTTAAAACCACCCTATTATAACGAATGCTATATTTTGGGTATTTTTTGATCATTTTTTACTGCTGTTTAAATTGGGTTCAAAATTCTTTGCTTGTTTCCTGTTACCAAAAGCTAACTAAGTTTATTTTTCTTATATATATATATATGTATGCATACGTACAGTTTGTTTCTCTTGACTACGTGTTTCAATGGTGGTTTGGAAATTTTCTACTAATCAAATTGCATATTGCATCCAGTAATGTATTATGCCTGTTTGGATCTTATTAAAATTAGTTTAGAATACGAAGATAAAGCTCAAGTTGATTACATTTGCATATGGCTTCTGCATAATATAATTACCGATTCTGTTGCAATTAACCTCTATTCATGTTCTGCAATTATATCAAAACAGTATAATTAGTATTTAAAGCACGACAGAGCAAGCATCATTATAATTACTAAACCCAATTATACAGTAATTTATAACAGATACATAAAGAAAAGTTTAATTTGAACAAAATTTCTCAATTTCTCATAACAAGTGGGAAATTGTATCGAAAAGTAGTTTGAACTTTGTTAGGATACATAATCATTTTTAAAGCTTTTTACACATATGTGTAGTTTGTGTTTTACGTCGACTCCTCAGATATAACTTATTGTATTTTGTAGTTCCATAATCATTCCTTGGAAAAAAAGAGGATGGGTTACTGAGTTGCAATATATTGCTTATATATAAAAAAAACCCCAAAACGGCTTTGGCATGGATTGGAACGAGGTGGAAAGAACACTATTTTTGTTAAGCTTGTTCACGAAAATCACTAACGGTAATAGTCTCGTATGTACTCGTCACTTTTTCTACGTATTGTGGATTACTATGGAACTGTATGCTTTTCTTTTGCATAAATAACGAGAAACTAAATCTAAACTGACAGTGGCGGCCAATCTGATCTGAACAAAATGTCATAAAAGAATATTCTAAGCAGTTAGCATTAGGAACTGGCTCCCTTGTTTTGAAAAATATTGTCCTTGTTCAAAAAAATGTTTTGGTGCTGTTTTTTCAATCCTAATGATTCTTTTCTTTCTTATGTTTTCCGATACACTGTTCATGCAATTATAGAATTTTATCCCAGTGGGATTTTAAAGTAACTGTTGACATTATTGCACTATTGTTACCCTGTTCTATCAAGGGTTTATAGAGACCGATTTTCTTATTCTAACGTTCATTTCATACTCTTAAACAAAATTTTGGGAACTATTGTGTTAATTCTAATTTTAGTTTTAGGCAATGTTGTGTATTCTGGACAGCGTTTTTATTAGGACCGTTTATTTTATTTATTAATCATTGATATTTTGTTAATTTTATCACTTGGGTACCGGAGCGCGAGTAGATACATTTACCCGATTTAAGATGGAATAGGTATTGTAATTTATGTCCATTTATTGTAGATATATCACGTATTTCAAATTAATTATTTTTCCTTCAGGGGAAGCACGAAGCTTCATTTTGTCCTGATCGTGCAAAGTATTTCAATTTATTCTTTATATTTTGTTTTTTAAGATTTTCACGCAAGTTTGATCCTTCTCTGTTTGACCACATAAGTTTATTCACTTAAGTTAAATATTATTGTGTTTTTAAAAATTTTTATGTATAAATATGGTTTATATTTTTATAGTTTTATAACTTTTTTTACAAATTGTAGACGATAAATCTAAACTTTTACATTTTCTTTTTTTTTTCTTTTTTTATCTGCAGTTTCTTCCGAAGTAGAAAGTGACAAGTTATTGTTTTATTTTTTAACTAGAAACACTTATTCATGGTGGTTTTGAATAATTTTAACGAGCATTGAAATTGGATGCTCATCCCTTTTAAAGAAGGAGTTTTGACGGTAAGTTGATGCTATTGTAGCAAAACCTTGCATTTCTTCATGTGCATGATTTTTTTTCTTTTTTGGAGAGTTAAGGAAAATTTATACGTTTTTTGACATTTGACACCCTGAGGTCCCCCGCACCTACCGTTTGAACGGTTTATCGGTTTTGGGACCCCAGGGACATTTATTAAAAACTAAACATGTTACATCTTACAAAGCATTTTTTTTTTTTTTTTTTTCACAATTTTGACATATCTTAGAGCATCATACAATTACAAACTTAACATAACAAATATCTTAACAAAACAATTTTTTTAAACATAAAATGATATTTTTTTAAACAAATTTAAGATATTAAAATACATATTCATTTTAAACATTGGTAAAAGAACAATTCAGAAATAGGAATTAAAAAAAAAAAAAAATATTAAAAAAAAAAAAAGTTAAATTCCTTGAACTACAAATACACTGGCGGAAAAAAAAATCCCAACACCAAGAAAAAATTGCCGTAGAGTAATGAAATTTGGGTAATGCAATTGTCTAGTTAACATGTTTAATTGATTAAATGCACAAGATCACTGGCTAATTTAAGCTCAAGAAAATGCCGTGCAAATGTGAAATTATGTTAATTTAATAGAGGGTGTAACCTCCAGAATTTTGAAGGCAAGCCTGCAAGCGTGCATGCATTATGTCATACAGGTGCCGAATGTCACTTTGTGGTATGGAGTTCCATGCTTGTTGCACTTGCTGTGTCAATACTAGGACCGTCATTGTTGACTGTGGATAATGCTCGAGGTGCCATCCCATGATATCCTATACGTTATCAATTGGAGACAGACTTGGTGAATTTGCAGGTCATGGTAACATGTCAGCACTCTGTAGAGCACATTGCGTTACAGCAGCGATGTGAGGGCGAGCGTTATCCGGTTGGAAAACGCCCCCTTGAATGCTACTCATGAAGGGCTGTACTACTGGTTAAATTAACAGACTGATGACAAATTTTCAGTCAGTGAGTTTGGGATAACCACAAGAATGCCCCTGCTGTCATAGAAAATTGCTCCAGAGACCATAACTCCAGGTGTGAGCCCCCTGTGTCTAGGCCGTAGACCGCTTGGATGCAGGCGGTCCCCATGCCTCCTTCTGACCAATATACAGCCACCACTGGCACTAATTCAGAATCTGTTTTCATCAAAAATTACAACAGATCTCCACTCCGACCTCCAGTGAGCTCTGTCGTGGCACCACTGCCGTCGGAAAAGGCAATGGTTTGCAGTCAATGGAATACCGGCTACAGGCTGCCTGGCTCGGAGCTGTCCTTGAAGTAAACAGTTTTATTACCGTTCCTTGGGTCACGACGGTATCAACTGCAGCTCGAATGTCAGCCGCAGATGCAGTACGATGCGCCACAGCCGTACGCAAGATTCGGCGATCTTCCTTCTCAGTCGTGCCACGTGGCAGCTCGGAACTCGATCTTCTTGAGGTAGTACCATCCCTTGCCCATAGCTTCCAATAATCATGCATGGTGGAAACATTCCCACCCAAGTCTTTCTGCAATATCGCGAAATGAAAATCCACCTTCTCGTAGCCAATTTGTACGACCTCGTTCAAACTCGGTGAGCTGTTGATAATTTCTTCTTCGTCTTCTTAAAGGTATTCCTGGCTAACATGAACGCAATTCGTCAAATTTCATGGAAAAATAATACACACGAGCTTCACAACACGCTTTTAAAACAAGCCTTATTTGCATGTTCTGAGTGACGCCAGCTGCGCCACACTTCTGCGCGGAACACGAAATTTCAATCGATGTCATCTTTCAGTTGTATAAACACGCCTACCAAATTTCGTTTAGCTAACACAAGTCTTTTTTGGTGTTGGGATTTTTTTTTCCGCCAGTGTATGTTATTGGAAAGGTAAATAAAAAGAGAATACAGTTGTTTATTGGAAAAGGAGTGGGAAAAGGCATTGAGAATATTTTGGCAAGAATTTAAATTTGGGTTATATCGAACGTGAAAATTGGATGTTATAGGGCAATGGAAAACATAATGTTCAGGTGTTCCAATATCCCCACAAGTACAATTTGGAGAGTCTGATAAGGAAAAACGGGAAAAATATGAAAGAACTTATTTTAACCCCATATCATGAGCAAAGCTATGAAGGTACTGCTAGCCGTAGAATAAAAGTCCTGAATTTCAGGTTCCCCAACAATAAAATATTACCGTCTCACATGCTGTAGAGCAAGTTTCAGTTTTAATGACGTTAGAGCGGTTGTCGTTCATAGCTTTGGCTAATCAAATTTATTGTCAGATTGTGTACTACAGATGTCAGAATCGATTATAGTAGTTGTAAGGGTTGTGTTTTCTATATTTATCCTTTGCATCATAAATCCATTGATTCAAGCCTAAGATGTAGCTCTATATAGCATCAAATGCTTGTTTTTCAAATCAATCTTATTTCTATTTGTAGGGTACAAATTGATTTTGCCGTAACAACTGTATCAGAAACAATAACAATACTCTAAACAAGATTTTAATTCAAATATGTGATAAATAATTCTTTAAATATAGGTTGGTAAGTTTAGAGACATAGCAGAACTTTATATTGCTCTCTTCATGCAACGAGAAATTCTAAAAGTGGTATAAAAAGTAAGTATGTGAAAAAAAAATTCATTCGAACGAGAGGCACTTGTGTTTCAACGATCTCATAAAAATTTATTACTCGGGATGTTAGAGACGTCTAAAACAATTTAGAGAAACACTTGAGGGAAGTCATATCTTTTCGAAAGGAAGTAAAATAATAATAATAAAAAAACACATACATATTTTTTCTTTACATTACACACAATATTTATTTTATATTTAAGAAAAGTAAAAGTTTGCGACAGACAAGATATGCTGTTAATTATAACAGTAACTAAAGCTAACAAAACATATACGAATTTACTATTTAACCCTTTTTCATTTATTGACTTTTTATTTGTGTTGACTCCTTATGTATATTTATTTCTTTTGTTTTGTTTTTCTTTGACGTTTCCTTATTTTTATCCCAACTATCATTGTAAAGGTAAATCGGACTTTCAAGCTATGCCAGATAATCGCCCTTGATAATTTTTTTCAGATAATTACATTTACACAGTGCACTCATGGGTATTTTTAGAGGCAGTAGTGGACTAAGAAGTAACTGGATTTAATTACAGTGATTTTCCACCGATTTCTACCAAAACGAACGTTTTTAAATGCAAACTCATGTAAATTGGCATTTTTTAGCATGCGACTCGTAAATTTAACACAAACAATGATTGTTTTAATAACCCATTGAATTATCTGATTTAACAAGAGAACATTGCATCATGAAGAAAGCTGACAAATCAGATTGCAGTAATATTAGTTTGGTGTTTGAACATTAGCTGGTGGGGAGATTAATCTTGCAAAAAGAATACCGTTGAAACACTTTGATTTGAACACGATTAAGACGAAGAACAGCTAAGAAAAATTACTTTTGCGATCCCCGTCTTATCCTTCGTTTTTGATTTTTGCTCTGATAAGACGAACAGCGATTAAAACAAGTTGAGTTCAAAGGTTCCTTTGAGTTTGTTTTAAGAACGTTCGACCTTGTATGCTATGCTCGATTACGGATTTTTTTGCGACGGCGATGAATCAAAAGGGCGATACACACTATACTATTCGACACAACCATACTATGAAAAAATGTGCGCATTTTTCTGTTGCTCTGAAGCTTAAACCTCTCAAAAACCGCTTTGTCGATAGAGAATCGAACAAGGCACCGATCTTTTGTTATCCTAATCCTGTAACACATTTGTTTCGTTTTAAATTTTATTGTTAATTTTATGACATTTTTTGGCAGGCTTTACATTATTTAGAAAGGGGGGGGGGTAATAGTTTTTAGCAGAGAATTTTTTAGGTACTATCCAAATCCTAAAGCAGCTTTTCGTTAACAATTTTATTGTTAATTTTACGATTTTAAGATATTCAGGAAGTAAGAGAGTTTCATTATTTAAGAAAACTAAATTTGAAATAACTAAACTGTTGTAATTGTCTATTGTTTGTAAACCCTTATGTTTGTTCATTACTTCAATAACTTAAAACTAACTGTTAAACTCTAAATCAAACAATGATACTTGGTACCTTTTTTTCTCTTTTACATCAATTCTACAATTTCCAAACACAATGGTAAACACTATATACGTATTTAAATTTGAAGTTCTTTAGAAATCATCAAACATCAAATGTTAGGTGTAGTAAGAGTAATTTAAAAGTTTATTACTATTTTTGTTTCTGTTAGAAATAAATTAAACCGCAAAACATAATAAATTTGCAATTGTTGTTAATAAACTCGCTATTTTTTTTTAATATTAAAAATTAACTGTTTCTTGCTAGCCTTTTTTTTTTTTTTTTTTTGCGAAACTTGAATCTTTGTGGTTGTAATACTCATACTTTTTAGGTGGTTAGATGAGTTTCGTAAGTAAAATATTATTTAGAAATCCTAGACATCTGGTAGAAAACTTCTATTACATGTAGACATAACGAAAAATCAATTAATTTTAAGATTATTTGTTTGAGAAAGATATTGTTTAAAAAAACTGTCTTTAAAAATAGAATCTTTGAAAATTAAAATTAAAAGTTGGTGACGAAAAACATACGTTTTTAAATTTACACTTAAAAATTCCCGAAATACATAGCTCACTCACTTTTACTAATTTTAAATGAAAAAAGTATAACTAAATTGTATACGACGAGTTTGTACTTTTTTGAGTAATTAGGAAAAACTATTAATGCCAAAGTTTTCTATTTTGGTCTTCTTTGCAGAACTCCTTTGTTCCTTTTAAGATTCCTCTATATCAAATATGTGTGAATGTCAGTCCCCAAAAATGTATCCATTTGTGACTTTACGATTTCAGACCATTAACAAATGAATCCTAAAAGAGTCATTTTATTGACTGTCTCCAGATACCACATTTGAAGTGCGCCAAAATATTTCTACTGTCTCGTAAAAATATGAGATCATAACAGAAAAAAGCATTTTCTTTGCGGGCCTCGTCATCATAAAATAAATCACCGTGAAAGGCTTTATATCTAAACTTTGTTTCGAATGAGCAGATTCTCTTAAGGCTGAGCTTAAGGATTTTCTTTAGGTGTATACAAGTGTAGTTTAAGTTGCAATACTGAAATATTTTCCCCGTACGTTTGAAGAGAGTAATAAATAAATCATGTAAAAGAGCATATTGCATATTTATTACTCAGACATGTATTTATGTATATTTGGCTATGAAGTCATTCAAGCACAAAATATTTTTTTACTGGGGTGGGTGTGTCAAATAGGGCCATATATAGCAGTAAGGCCCCAATTTTTCTTTGTAAAAATACAAAAAAGAAAAGAAGCTAGACCGTTTTTTTTATCGTCATCAGAATGTCTTACTTATTATAAAGCACTATCAACAAACAGTTTGTCAACAGGCAAAAGTGCAACCGTTATTACGAACGTGTATCGACAAAATTGCCTGATCTTGGTTTATAGTAATTTCCTTTTGTTAATAATTCACTGTAGTTTACTAGAACAAAAACACTGTTAATGACAAAAATTGTATTTATTTGAAGCTATATTTCTCAGTTTTCAAGGTAACGTACTGGCCTACTTTGGGTTAAGTTGACACCGTGTAATATTTTGACCCACAAGTTCCCGAGTCTCTTTTATTCATTAATGCTTTATAATGACTGAAAACCTCAAAAGAAAGAAAATTTTCTTAAAACGTACAAAAGTGCGTATTTCATATAAGGTAGCCCGTACTTATATTTATATTAGCTGCAAATCAGGTTTACGTTATTATTTAACTCCGATTAAAGCTTCCAACATTTTTTTAACATCTCTTAAAAACTTTATTTCGTTGCTTATTATGTCAGCATGGCATTTAAAAAAAATGTAAAAGTTTGTGCCCTACGTTGGGTTTAGTAGATACATTTCAGAAAAAAAATGAAGATCATTTTATATGATAATAATTTGCCAACACACGTGTTGAAGTCATTAATTGAAATTAAAATAATAATAATATTAAAAATATATAAATAGTATGAAATTTTTTTTCATTCATAATATTCGAAACAAAATTAGAAAAACAAATATGCATTCACTGATTCCCGTATCTGATATTATAAAAAAGTTTTTTTGCACAAAAACAATCATTTTTTATACGTGTTACAGATAAATTTAGGATTCAACGTGAAAAACCAAAATAAACCGGAAAAGTACTATGAAAAATCCGGACCACATTTGACTCATTTACCAATAGTTTTTTTTTTTTTTTTTTTTTTTAACAGCTTTGATTGTAAATTGACTTTGCCTTTTAATAGGAAGGAGATTTTAAATGTTCATGAAAAACAATTCTCTAATCTGATTCTTAGCATTACTCTGTTCTCATTGCCTTTTTAATGACCACTCCAAAAAAGCATTTGTATTCACAAACGTTAAGTACATGTATTTCATCTTATTTGAAGAGGTGAAACCTTTGTAGCATATAAACGTTTTGTATTTAATTCCGCAGCCATAAAACTGAAGAGGGTCAATCGCTCTTTCGTGGTAAAAGGATCAAAAAAGAAATTTAATAGCTAGTTTTATTGCCAATAGTAATGCAAGGCTTTTGGCGTTGGAAGATCTCTGAGACGTCGCTTTAGACTAAAGAGATACTTCCTGAAGGTATGGTTTATTGCTACCTTATTTTAGGCTAGTACTTCAGTCCTAAAAGAAATGCATCACTTCATAGAAATGAAAGAAATAAACAATTAAACTCAGGGCTGTAAAATTTTAAAATCTTTTATATTGATTTTCACTGTTACAATCAGAAATAAAACACTATACACCATAAAGCACTTTTTTTTTATTTCGTTTCTGTAAGTAAATGATACTAGACGTTTTATGTTGCAAAACTAAAACAATTGAAAGAATACATGCAATGCAGTCTTCATGAAGCAAGGATATACAGACTAGGGCTTGTGAAAGTACCAATGGCTTTGCTGTAGTTGTTTATACGTATGAGGGGAGGGATATTTACTTTAAACTGAAGTATTTATTTAAATTAAATACAGTACCCACGCTATCAAAAATTTTACTTGAAGTATTATACAAACAGTTTCGGAAACTTGGTTCACATAAGATATTTTGTATTATGCTATTGACTACGTATTAATACTATTAAAATCTGCCCGCGTCTGTCTATATGTCTGTCTGTCTGAAGCTTCTGGCTGTCTGTCTGAAGTCTCAAAGACTTTTATTTCTTTCCGTTGCCATTTTGAATACGTGTTACAACAAAGTTCTAACAATTGTTTTTATTCGAATTAAAGACTTACATTTTTTTTCTGGTACCATTTTTAAAATGTGTTTCAAATAAAATTCTAATTGATGTTTATAGCTGGGACTTTTTTTGGCTACGATCTAAATATTAAAACAACTTTTTCGTTTAAGATTTTGCAATTAATTTTCCAGGAAGAAACGTTTTGGAAATAATTGTTTTTGGTAAGGAATTTTATTTTATATTTAGAAATAGTGTTAAGTATGCACTATTAGACATCGTCTTTATTTCTGAGGAAGCATGTACAGACGATTCGATTGACTTTTTGATGCAGGAAAGCTTTTTAGCGAGCCGCTTTAGCTGGGAGTAGTTTGTTGAAACTTTCCTCGCTACTTTAAAGGCGAGCCGCCTTGGCGGCGAGTAATTTTCTCACACCGCTCTCACTACATTAAAGCCCGTGCAACGCCGGGCCACACAGCTAGTAATACTATTAAAATCTGTCCGCGTCTGTCTGTCTGTCCGTCTGAAGCTTGAACTCCTCATAAACCGCTAAGAGTAGAGAAGTAAACATAGTACCATTCGATTCGAAATTTTTTAAGGAAGACAATAAGACCAACCGCGTAAGTGTAAGACTTTAATTATCTGAGATGTTAATTGAAACGTTAATTAAATGCTTTGCACTTTTTAAAATTCCAAGACATTTATTTCTTTCCGTTGTCATTTTGTATTAAAACGTTAATTAAATTTCTTGCACTTTTTTTTTTCAGAAGCCATCAGCTTCAACATACATGAGGATTGCGTACTATGCGCTTTGCCTCCTGACAAACACAGGACAGATTTACGGCACAGAGAGGATGAAATAACATCCATGGGCAAGGCGGGATTCAAACCCGCGACCACTTGCTTACGAGGAGAGTACTCTCGATGGGTACCACGTGGCCCCTTACACTTTAAAAAATTTCAAGACATTTATTTATTTCCGTTGCCATTTTAAATTAAAACGTTAATTAAATTATTAAACTATTTAAAATTCCAAGACTTTTATTTCGTACCTTTGCCATTTTGAATTGAAGCGTTAATTAAATTTTTGAACTTTTTAAAAGTAAATAGTGTTATTTCTTTCCGTTGCCATTTTGAAGACGTGTTACAACAAAGTTCTAACAATTGTTTTTATTCTAATTAATGACTTATATTACTTTCTTCTACATCTAATATATAGAAGAAAGTATTGGATTCGTGAAAATTTTCGAATGTCAAATTTTGACGGATTTGCACGTTTTGAGGTGCGCTGAGTCCGTTTCGAACATTTTTGGAAAATGTGTGTGTGTGAGTGTGTGTGTGTCTGTGTGTGAGTCTGAATGTGTGTGACCAGTTTTTGTTGCTGCGATAGAGCAAAAATTGCAGCATGAAATCGAGCAAAATTTTTTGCACATATGTACCACCATGTGAACTGGTGCACCTAACTTTTTTTAGCGAATTCCTCCAAGGGGGCTGGAGCAATCGCATGTGTTCTGCTCGTGGGTGATTGCTATATCTCAGGAAGTAACCGGCGGAATCAAACGAAAATTAGTTCATAGGTAGACCCTACTGAGTACAGGTGTTGATTTAACTTGTGTGTCAATATCTCGAAGGGGGGTGGAGCAATCGCACGTGTTCTGCGCGAGGGGGATTGCTATATCCCAGGAAGTAACCGGCAGAATCAAACGAAAATTGGTCCATAGGTACACCCTATTGAGTACAGGTGCTGATTCAATTTGTGTGTCAATATCTCAAAGGGGGAGTCAAGCAATCAAAAGTGCTTATTTTGTCATTGCACCTACTGTATCTCGATAAATATTGCTGCGATTTGAATAAAATTTGGAATAACACTAAATCAATTGCCCCAGGGGGAGGGTGGGGTGATTTCTGCGTTTAGTCAACAATGAGAAAAATTAATTCATTAAAAAATCGCTTTCACGCTATTTAATTATCAAAACATCTGAAAACTTTCAATGATTTGAAATTTTTAACTGTTGCCAATTTCTTTTTCCTAACAAATAAAATGTTTGCAATTTATCTAAAACAGGGCTTTTGCAATGATTTCCAATTTTGCTCATTGATTCCGCATTTGCATGGTTCTTACGATAATTGGAAAATTGGAGCTGTCTCCAATTATTCGGGCGAGTACGTATATTTAATTTTGTAACCGGAATTCATAAGATAGATATAGAAGAAAGTTTTTGGACTGCCACGACAGCTAGTTTTTTTTGTGGTACCATTTTGAAAATGTATTTCAAATAAAATTGTAATTGATATTTTAAGCAGGAACTTTTTTCGGCTGCTATCCAAATATTAAGACAGTTTTTTCGTTTAAAATTTTGCAATTAAGTTTACAGGAAGAAAGCTGTTTGAAAATAATTGTTTTTGGTAAGGAATTTTATTCGTCATCTAGGGAGAGTGTTAAGTATGTGCTACTTGGCATCGTTTTTATTTCTGAGGAAGCATGTTCAAATAATTCAATCGACTTTCTAATATAGAAAGTTTTTAGCGAGCCGCTTTAGCGGGGTGTTGTTTGTTGAAACTTTCCTCGCTGTGAGTCGCCCTGGAGGCAAGTAGCTTTTTTAAATTTCCTCGCTACTTTAAAGGTGAACCGTCTCGGCAGCGCGTAGTTTTTTGAAACTTCCCTCGCTGCTTTAAAGGCGAGCCGAATGAACGGCGAGTAGTTTGTTTAAACTTTCCTCACTACTCTAAAGCTCGTTCAAAGCCGAGCCACGCAGCTAGTTAATACTATTAAAATCTGTCCGCGTCTGTCTGTCTGTCCGTCTGAAGCTTGAACTACTCAAAAACCACTGAGAGGAGAGAATCAAACAAAGTACCAATCGATTTGAAATTTTCTTAGGAAGACAATAAGACCAACTGCGTAATTGTACGACGTGAATTAGCTGAGATATTAATTAAAACTGAAATTAAATTTTTGTACTATTTCAAATTCCAAGCCTGTTATTTCTTTTCGTTGCCATTTTGAATTAAAACGTTATATTAATTTTTGAACTAGGGTCAGGGGGGGGGGGAAGTGGGTCTATTTTGAAAAACACCAATTTTCTCTTTTATTGTTAACCCATTTATGCCCAGTAGCCTAAAAACGGGATGCTTGTTAGTTACTGCATACAAAAACCTGTAATGGGTATATCATTTTTCTAAAGCTGTTTTTCACAAGTTAAATAGTCCTTCCTCTTGGAAAAACCAGTTAGAGCCTCTATTTGGACATCCGAGTTTATTTATTGACAGCTATTTTCAGACAAATCAGTCAAGCAACGACCCAGCATGGGTTAGCCACAGAAAGTAAGCTTTTTTTGCGAACTTATTTTTCATAAAATTAATTTATTTCAAAATGATTCGTTTAAAATTGATCACAGACGCCTTCTGTAATGTTACTTTGCTAAAGTAAAGTCAAGTAAGGTCTTATTTGCTCACATATCTGAAAAAATATTCCATAAACAGGACGTTAAATAACTGCATAAATATCTCAACGGCGAACGATTTTAAGCCTAAAATGTATGTAAACAGCTCCAAGTAAGAGTTTTAAGCAGATAAAAATTGAAAAAAAAAATTTTAAAAAAACTTGGGCATAAATGGGTTAAAATGTTTCGTTAATTCTTTTTTTAAGACAAAAATTGAGATGATAGCAAACACTTTTATGTTAGTTTTAGATCATTCTAAGCAAATTAAATGCTTACAAAGCGTTTTTTTACGCTCATTGAATGTGATATGAAGGAGTTAGGTGTTTAGGAACTTTCCTCTAGAATTATTATGCATTGACAAATGCTATTATCTTTGGTATAGACATGTAGTAGAACATCTAAGGATCAGCTATGTTTAAAGACATAAAAATTAGGTTTATAATACTATTTATTATAAGGTGTTTTCCGAGGTGGGGTAAAGTGCGTCAACGGCAAAACTTTTCTGAGGGTTTACGATTACGTTGCACATTTAGTTAATTAGTGCTTTTTTGTGACTTTATGTCCTTAATTTTTATTATCTTGCTAAAATTGGCTCTCATTCTGTTAATTTACATGCTAAATTTCACTTGCTTGCTGTTTTCCCTGCTTTGCCATTAGTTTAACATAGGAGTCTATGGGCTTGGCGAGAAATTGACAAGATATCGCTAAGTTAGTATCACTTTTGGCGACTTAACTTTGTTGCCAAATTTGGCGAAAAATCACCAAGTGTTGCCAAGCTTGGCGACATTGGCGCATTTTCGAACATTAAAGAAAGTTTCAGATTGTTCTAGAATGTTTCAGTATTGTGAATGATAGTAAAAAAAAAATAAAACTTATGAAATTGTTTCATTCGTTAAATAAGAACTAAAAAAAGTATTTTCAGAGCATTTGTACCTTTAAATGAATAAGGATATTTTAATTTCAATGTATATTTATGTCAAAATCAATATTTACACATTTTTGTTTAAATTTTCACTAATTTCTGAACTAGATCCACTTTACCCCACCATGGGGGAAAGTGGGGCTATCAACACATGACGTTTCAAATGTATCATGAGAGAAAACAATATAACAAAATAAAATGGTTCTGCTTCATACTTTATCTATATGAATCCAATGTATATAAAATCCATCAAATGTTTCCTTAAAATGAATTTAATCATGTGATTTTGATGCCGTTTTTTTAAAATTGCTCGATTTTAGCCTCACTTTCCCCCACCTGAACCTACTTAAAATTCCAGGACTTTTATTTCTTTTCGTTGCCATTCTGAATGAAAACGTTAATTAAATTTCTGAAATATTTAAAATTAAACAGTGTTATTTCTTTCCGTTGCTATTTTGTATACTTGATACAACAAAGTTTTAACAATTGTTTTTATTCTAATTAGACTTTTTTTGTCTGTTGCCATTTTGAAAATGTGTTTCAAATAAATTCTAATTGATGTTTTTAGCAGGGACTTTTTTTAGCTGCGATCCAAACATTTAGGCAGGAATTCAAGTGAAACACCATTGCAATCACTTCGAATTGCAATCGCTACTGGAAGTGAACTACATTATCATCAACTTAACTTGGCACAGACGTCACTACGGGTGGAGCCAATAAGAGCTCACAAGCAGTCAGCGATCTCCTCTTATTCGCCAAGTAGGCTGTGACGTTTTATCTAACTCGTTTTTCATAGGCAAACGTCACGATGTTTTATCAAGAAACGTTCTAATGTAATTCATTTCCAGTAGCGATTGTAATTTGCGATCGCCTGTTTCACTTGAATTCCTGCCTAAAACACGTTTTTCGTTTAGAATTTGCAATTAATTTTACAGGAAGAAAGCGGTTTGGAAATAATGAATTTTTGTAAGACATTTTATCTGTCATATAAGGAGAGTGTTAAGTATGAGCTACTGGACATCGTTTTTATTTCTGTGGAAGCATGTGCAATAGGGTGGGCCGAAAATGACTTTTATTTTTTTTTCGATGACGAGGTATGCGGAAAAGGTGCCATTGGGGGCACAAAGCACTCACAAAAAATTTGAAATTTTTTGCACAATTTCTTGATCTGCCGCAATCGCCTTGAAGTTTCGAAAAAATGCTAATTTTTGATGTTTTTCGTAAAATTTGTCAAAATTTTTTTTTAAATATTTTCAATGATAGATGTAACTTAAAAGTTACTATTAGGGACACTAAGTTCACATAAAAAATTTGAATTATTTTGCTCCATTTCTTGATCAGCCATAAACGCTTGGGGGTTTCAGAAAAACTGCTAAAATCGGATATTACAGCAAAATTTGTGAAATTTAAAAAAAAAATTATTTTCGGTAATGGGGAGAGCAAAACAGACTCACTATTATCATTAAATCAACATTAGAATTGAATTGTAAATGATATTTATTTAATTTGTCATAAATACGGGGAAAATTCGGATTTTTTTTTTGTACTGATCCAATTTATTTATTAATTTTTAAGCTTTTTAAAAATGTCTTCCAAGTGTTGAGAGACAATTTAGGAGTCTGAAATAAGAAGTAGTTTATCAAATAATCTGCATTTTTATTTTTAAAATTCGTTAGAGTTACAAATTAGTTATTTATTACTATTGAATAAAAAAAATGTGTTAACTGAAAGTGCTTCACAGTTCTCAGCTTATTGCGCATCCAAATATCTTGCAAAATAATCCAGAACTCAACGCGAGGAGGTGGCTGCACGAGTTCTACCAGCCCTCCACCTAAAAATATTATATTCACGTTGTTTTGCATTCTTCATGCAACAAAGTCCTTCTTCGAATTAAACGTTGACATTTTTATCCTGGACTGTATCTTTGCTCTGACGAAGGTATCTCTGTCCTCATGGTCACATACGTGCATTGCCGCTTCTGTCACTACTTTAATTGTTCTTCCCACAGCTTGCGTGTGACTTGGAAAGCGGACTGAAGCTTCATCTAAAACCAAGCCTGATTCTTATGTTTCTCTCAATCTCTTCGAATGAAAGATTCTTTGTAATTGGAGGCTCACTAAGATCTGTTGAGAGCCAGTCGATGCAGTCGTAGTACTCAGTAGCCATAAGTATACTGGCGTAGTACGAGTTTATGCGCAGAGTATGGTTCTCAGTGAGGAAGTTACCAGGGTGAGCAGATGGACCGAGATATTTGCGGAAAATAGTTCTACTCTCAAACTTCCTCGCTGATGACTTAACGATAGTGCATCCGGTGGTTCAAATAAATGCATGCTATCGCCATCCTGAGAATATACTATTAGCAATGGCAATAGACGAAAACAAAGAAATCAGAATATTGGCATGGAAAAGGATTAAACAATGCCGCCTTTCAAAGAAGAAAGAGATCAGGAGACTGAGACAGTTTAAGGTTCTAAAACTGAACTTTATGGCTACTGAGTACTACGACTGCATCAACTGGCTCTCAACAGATCTTAGTCAGCCTCCAATTACAAAGAATCTTTTATTCGAAGAGCTTGAGAGAAACATAAGAATCAGGCTTGGTTTTAGATGAAGCTTCAGTCCGCTTTCCAAGTCACACGCAAGCTGTGGGAAGAACAATTAAAGAAGTGACAGAAGCGGCAATGCACGTATGTGGCCATGAGGACAGAGATAGGTTCGTCAGAGCAAAGATACAATCCAGGATAAAAATATCAACGTTTAATTCGAAGAAGGACTTTGTTGCATGAAGAATGCAAAACAACGTGAATATAATATTTTTAGATGGAGGGCTGGTAGAACTCGTGCAGCCACCTTCTCGCGTTGAGTTCTGGATTATTTTGCAAGATATTTGGATGCGCAATAAGCTGAGAACTGAGAAGTACTTTCAATTAACACATTTTTTTTATTCATTAGTAATAAATAACTAATTTGTAACTCTAACGAATTTAAAAAATAAAAATGCAGATTATTTGATAAACTACTTCTTATTTCAGACTCCTAAATTGTCTCTCAACACTTGGAAGGAATTTTTATCAAGCTTAGAAATTAATAAATAAATTGGATCAGTTAAAAAAAAAATCCGAATTTTCCCCGTATTTGTGACAAATTAAATAAATATAATTTACAATTCAATTTTAATGTTGATTTAATAATAATAGTGAGCCTTTTTTGCTCTCCCCATTACCGAAAATAATTTTTTTTTTTAAATTTCACAAATTTTGCTGTAATATCCGATTTTAGCAATTTTTCTGAAACCCCCAAGCGTTTATGGCTGATCAAGAAATGGAGCAAAATAATTCAAATTTTTTATGTGAACTTAGTGTCCCTAATAGTAACTTTTAAGTTACATCTATCATTGAAAATATTAAAAAAAAATTTTTGACAAATTTTACGAAAAACATCAAAAATTAGCATTTTTTTGAAACTTCAAGGCGATTGCGGCAGATCAAGAAATTGTGCAAAAAATTTCAAATTTTTTGTGAGTGCTTTGTGCCCCCAATGGCACCTTTTCCGCACACCTTGTCATTGAAAAAAAAATAAAAGTCATTTTCGGCCCACCCTAATGTGCAAATGATTCGATCAACTTTTTGATGCAAGAAAACTGTTTAGCGGCGAGCAGTTTGTTGAAACTATCCTCGCTACTGTAAAGGCCAGCCGCCTAGGTAGCGAGTAGATTGTTTGAACTTTCCTCACTATTTTCAAGGCAAGCCGCTTTGGTGGCGAGTAGTTTGTTTTTATTTCCCTCACTACTTTAAGGGCTAGCCGCTTTGGTGGCGAGTAGTTTGTTCAAACTTTCCACACTACTTTAAAGCCCGTGCAGCGCCGGGCACACAGCTAGTATCTGATTAAAATTTGAAAAAAAAAAAAAAAAACAAATATAATTTTCTTCGTCTAACACCTTTTCCAAATGATCATATTTGTTTTTGCTTGCTCTAATAATGTGCTCTAAACAAAATATTGTGTTAAAATACACAATTCTTTTACTACAAATTTGAGTTAAATTGAGAAATAAAGCTTTTATATTGTAAACATCAAAATATCTTTTTTCAAAGCTAGTATTTGGGGGATCTCATACTCTTCTCTGGAAGAAATATTTTTTTTATCCTTAACTATGAAGCTGAATGTCTAGCATGAGAAAGCATTGGTTTTTGGGAAGATATCAGGATATACTAATATCTGAATTCCAATTTCGACTTTTTCCTAGGATAAATGATATGCATTTTATATCCCTTTTTATATGCATATTTTCGTAAGTCGAAGAGTCAGGTAAGCAATTCCTTCCTTCTAGATATTTCTATAAAATTAGCGAACATGCAATTTAAGAATGTATACATATGAAAAAAGTTTAAAACGTAAAGGTTTGAATGTAAAAATTATTTTTTTCAGGTTTTATGAACTTGCTCAGCGAAAACGTTTTTAAAAGTTGGAATTAAAACTCTGCAGGAAAGAGCTGTCAAAAACGGGTAAGCTAACATATTTTAACCTGCAAAAAGAAATCCTTTAAAAAAGAGAAATGATCACAGATTTTTTTTAACTCAAAACAGGCCTTAAACTATCGGAAATGGATGTTATTATTTCTAAACCGTATTTGTGATGAGGCAAAAAAATATTTTCCTGAAATATGGGGAAAATCCACGTTTAGGGCAACCGATTGGATAAACTGCTACATTACATTACATAATGGACATTCAAGAGGGTCTTCCTGCCACACATTAAATAAATTTAAAAAGTCACTTATACAATTTACATTACTTGCTTTTTGCTCTTAAACAGACTTTATGTTCCAAATTTAAGCATCATTTTTATTGAGTCCGTACGTTTTTATCTTTTAACTCTACATAAAAGTCATTACAAAAAATGTGTCATCCATCTTCTGTGTCACTGAATGATATCCCTTGTTTTTTTAATTTTTTGTGATGTGTTTCATCGCATTTGTTTTGAAAATGCGGACAAACTATAACCTAAAAATGGATTCAATTGGGCAACATATAATTAGGCATGTAAAATTCATCAGGAAATTTATTTATTTGTTTTTCAAAGTAATCTTGAATAAATAAGGAACTAAGTGATAAAACGGGCATTTAATTTCGGTATTTTTAGTGAAAGAATTGTTCACTGGTGAATGTAAAACTTTTTTATTTAGAATTTCTCTTAAAACTATTTCGGAAAATTTGCTTAAATTTTCACTCTACATTTATTTTTGGAAGTTATCGTTTCACCTCACTTGATGATAAAAGCGACTGTCCAACACCTGTCAGAACTTTAACGAAACTTCTAAGAGAGAATTTCTTCTTTCGAAGAATAGAATCCTTTTCCCTGTAGAGTTAATGCAAAGTTTCCCCCACAAAAGCTCTCTATATTCCTTAACATCGTTATCTATTCAAAAAAAAAACCCTTAAGAAAACTATTCAGTAAACAGAAAATAAAAGGGCTGAAAAAAGTGTGAACAAAGAACTGCTAGGCTTGCTTGTCGTACATTTTCCTTGGCATTAAGGTTCTAGTTAAATAGAAGAAAATGCTGAAATAGGTTTATTTATTAGTTTTTCTAAACCAGGACGAAGACCATGCGGCTCCGGAAAATACGTCAATTTAAACAATAAGAGGCTTTTTTGATCCGACAAATAACCAGTAAATTGATCTTTAATGGGAGTTGCTCCTTAAGTTGATTTAGTTGAGGAGATGAAGAAATAATGTAATACTAGTGGGTCATATAAAAGTAATTTCAAAAACATTGTTTCATTTAAATGTTAAGTTTTAGCTAAGTATTTTTTTTTAAAAAAATAACAGCATGGCTGTGCAGATGTAATGAGATTTTTCTTTCTTCCGAATTTTAAAAATTCGGTATGCATTTTTTTACTCTAAGTGAAAGGAAAGACGAAAAAAGCATTAAAAGTGGCTTCATGCAATGTAAAAATATAGCAAAGTAAAAAAAAAAAATACAAAATTAATAAATAACAGCAAATATCACAAAATAATAAAAGGAAAAGTAGGGTTTTAGACGGAGGAAATGTGTGGCTTTCGGGTCCGTCTATCCTCCTCTAAGAACTTCTGAATGACCAGTCACATTTGAGCGAACTTTTTTGGTTCGAAAGATCTCGGCGAGGACACATAATTCTTGTATTCGACTTTTTAGTTTGAAAATATTTTCTTTCAATTTTAAACAGTTCAAAAAAACTTTCCCCCCTATCCTCTCCCAAATAACTTTTGAGTGAACAGACCCATTGGAAAAACTTGTTTACTTTTTTTCGAAATATTTTGTTGACGATATTATATTCCCGTACTTGGTTTTTCGAGTTAAAGTTCAATTTCGTTCAATTATGAACAGTTAAATAAACTAGTCCCACCTAATAACTTTTGAGTGAACAATACGATTGGAACAAGGTTTTTTTGTTCAAAAGATATCGGCGAAGGCACATTATTACCGTATTTTACTTTTTACTTTTCGTTGAGTTCAAAAAAAACATATCCATCCTAACAATTTTTGAGTGAACATTCTGATTCGAAAAAGTTTTCTTTGTTTGAAAGATCTCGGCGAGGTCACATTTTATTACTGTATTTAACTTTATAATTGAGCCAATTTTTCATTCAATTATGAACACTTCCAAAAACAGATTGTCCCCCCGAATAACTTTTGAATGAATAGTTCGATTCAAACAATTTAATGATTTTAATATTCATGCTAAAGTTTTGATTTTTTGTGTGTGTGTGTGATTTAAACATAAAAAGAGCTTGGGAGATTATTTTATTATTTTTATTTTGAAAATATTATATTTAAGAGGATATTATTTATTTAGTTATGCATCTAAACATTTTTTTAAAACAATTTTGCCGACGGATTAAAAATAAAATCCAAGGCTCTTTATTTTTACCCAAAGGAAAGAATTTCGAGCATTTTTGTTTTTAAAATTTTTTGGCTATTTATATATTTTTTAAAATCTGGTTTAGTTGATAAAAATGTCTGTTGAACAAAATTTGCAGCCTTAGATAATTAAGAAAGTATCAATTATATACTGGAATATCGATGTTCGTGTGCGAGAGGAGGGCTGAAGAGACCTTCTAGCTATTTCTAAATACAGATCTTTGCTTCTTTTATTTTATAAATGTCGATTGTTATTGAAAATCGTATCAAATAGAGTTTGAATTTCTAGTTGGGCGAAAATTGTTACCTTAACCCATTAATGCCTGACCTTTTTTTTTCAAAGATGTTTTGTATACTGTTTATAAACAGTGTTTAATAGACAGAAAAAATAATTAAAAACAAAATATTATGTGAAAAATAATTTTTTATTAAGTAGGAAAAATCGTTCTTTAAAAGTTACGATAGACCTCAGAGGGTACATATTTTTTTTTACTAATTTTTTTTTCTGCCTACGATATAATATTTAAAAAGATATTTTATAAGAAAAAATAAAATCAGCAATTAACATAAACTGGAAAGCTGGGAATAACTTTGAAAAGTTAGCTTTTGTTCTTGAGATTGTGAACCATGTAATTTTGATGACGATCATATTAAAACTGCTACAGAACACACTTCACAATGGTTATCTGCTGCAATCTGTTAATAACAAATAGAAACAATACCAAGGTACAAATTGAACACTTCAGACCCTTTTTTGGACCGTCCCTAAAAAGGGGCGCTAGGCATTAATGGGTTAAATATACAATTTAACGGTTATTATATAAGGCTACATCAGTCATCGCCCCAAGTCGAGAGAAAGAAAAAACTACAAACACATACCTACTTCCTGATCATGAAATGTTTCTTTTAGTTTGACCCTGTAACGTTTGCTTTCACTTTAAGAGCTTGGTCACAAAATGTTTGTGAGTTCTCTCGGGTGTCCTGAAATAAATTTTAGCCATCAGAGTAAATATAACCTCAAATTTAATGTACGTATCTACCACAGGATCGGTAATGGCTATTTCATATAAAGTATGCCATAAACAAGTTTTTGGAGTTTAATAATTATTTTTGTATGTGATCCATAAGCATGAGCAGAAAAATATGCTAGATGATTGCTACTAACACAAGTTTACTCTGGAGTTGAACAACCCCGCAGTAGATATTATAATCCTAATTAATGAGTTTCAAGCAATATTAATCACGTAAGAATTTTTCAAGATCAATATAATTATTGTATTGATCTCGATCTTCTCTTCTATGACCCTTTCATAAATAATCCTACTAAGAGCAAAATATTTCTCATTGTGGGGAATAAACGGACGAAGACAGTAATTCATCATAGAAAACCAATCTTTTCTCTTTTATACTCAATTTAATTTAAATGGAAAAGTTCTATTTGTTAGCATAGTGACATTTCAGCATTTGATGCTAGATAAGATTTTAAATAAAATGAATTTCTTAAAGCAATTGTCTCTTGGTATTGGTCTTGATATTGACATTTAGTGATCATTTTTCACTATCTTTTGGAGGGGCCTTCGTTTTTCCTTCTTTCTTTCTTTTTTTTTTTTTTTTGAGATTAATAAATACACTTCGTTCAGTGGAAGTAAATTTATCTACGTTGAGCATAAATATAAACATTTCAAAGAGACTTTTTTTTTAAAAATATTTTATCTTACGTTTCATGGTTTTATTAATGAGACGCGGCAACTGTTATGATCTTCTGGAACCCATTTTTTTTGGAGGTATTAACCTACCGTTACAATTAGGTATACTTTCATTGGTGTTAACAGTTGTGAGATAAATTGAAGAACATCATAACATTTGAATTCATTATTTAAATTTTATTCCCATTGGAAAGTGTCAGGAGTACCTCCGTGCTGCCGTGGTAAGCACAAAGGTCGTATCTGCACTTTTCAACATAATTGAGTTATCACCACCAGGTGGCTCTTTGTGACTTATTTTACCTAAATACAAAATTGTATGGTAATTTGAGAATGGGAAACATTTTTTAAAAAATTCTGAAAAGTTTCATCTGAATCAAATACATGGTGGAGCAAAACTTTAAAGAGTTTTATCTCAGTTTGAGCTCGACTGCAGATACCACTTTTGCGCTTAGCAAGGTTGTATAGTTTATTGGACATGCGAATATAGTTAGAGAAAACTGTGAGTAGAGAATTTCAAATTGACAACTTCTATATTTTCTATTATTGCTTTTGCTTATAACTACTTGAAAGCAGTTAATTAAAATACTATCTCTACATGCAACTAGTAATGTAGATCTAGTAAGGGTGGGGGTGCTTACAAATACGAACTTTCGTCATATTACATTTAACCTTTTGGATCCGAGCTGTTCATACAGAAATTTTTCTTTAGACCCAGGTAGTACAGTTGAACCATAGATTTCTTTTCTATTGAAAAGAGAAGGTATCAACTGTTGTACCAGACGTATGAAACCTTGAAAAAATCTCCGGCTCCAAAGGGTTCGAGGGAAAATTTCAACCCCGTCCTCTACAGAAAAAGACTTATGGTGCAACATTTGTGCCGACCGGTTCCTAAAGGTTAAAGCTGACGTGACACTTTCGTAAAATGTCAGGGGACGCCGTTCATCAACTTTCCTTCGACTACACTACTGCGTGCAGCAATACCTGATAGAATTTATAGAAACTTTTGAGATGCTTAATTCGAACATTATTATTTCTATAACAAGTAACTGCTGTTAACGTACACTGGCGGGAAAAAAAATCCCAACACCAAGAAAGACTTGTGTTAGATACACGAAATTTGGTAGGCGTGTTTATACAACTGAAAGATGACATCGATTGAAATTTCGTACTCCGCGCATAAGTGTGGCGCAGCTGGCGTCACTCAGAACATGCAAATAAGGCTTGTTTTAAAAGCATGTTGTGAAGATCGTGTGTATTATTTTTCCGTGAAATTGGACGATATGCGTTCATGTTAGCCAGGAATACCTTTTACGAAGACGAAGAAGCCATTATCAACAGCTCCCCGAGTTTAAACGAGGTCATACAATTTGGCTACGAGAAGGTGGATTTTCATTTCGCGATATTGCAGAAAGACTTGGGTGGGAAAGTTTCCACCATGCATGATTATTGGAAGCTATGGGCAAGGGTCGGTACTACCTCAAGAAGATCGAGTTCCGAGCTGCCACGTGGCACGACTGAGAAGGAAGATCGCCGAATCTTGCGTACGGCTGTGGCGCATCGTACTGCATCTGCGACTGACATTTGAGCTGCAGTTGGTACCGTCGTGACCCAAGGAACGGTAAGAAACTGTTGACTTCAAGCACAGCTCCGAGCTAGGCAGCCTGTAGCCGGTATTCCATTGACTGCAAACCATTGCCTTTTCCGACGGCAGTGGTGCCACGACAGAGCTCACTGGAAGTCGGAGTGGAGATCTGTTGTAATTTTTGATGAAATCAGATTCTGAATTAGTGCCAGTAGTGGCTGAATATTGGTCAGAAGGAGGCCAGGGGACCGCCTGCATCCAAGCGGTCTACGGCCTAGACACACGGGACTCACACCTGGAGTCATGGTCTCTGGAGCAATTTCCTACGACAGCAGGGGCATTCTTGTGGTTATCCCAAACTCACTGACTGAAAATTTGTCGTCAGTCTGTTAATTTAACCAGTAGTACAGCCCTTCATGAGTAGCATTCAAGGGGGTG
The DNA here is from genome assembly GCA_038373865.1 of Uloborus plumipes. Lineage (NCBI taxonomy): Eukaryota > Metazoa > Arthropoda > Arachnida > Araneae > Uloboridae > Uloborus > Uloborus plumipes. The sequence goes on along the minus strand of JAXGGA010011531.1, from coordinate 5,710 downwards.
TTTTCCAACCGGATAATACTCGCCCTCACATCGCTGCTGTAACGCAATGTGCTCTACAGAATGCTGACATGTTACCATGACCTGCAAAATCACCAGGTCTGTCTCCATTTGATAACGTATGGGATATCATGGGATGGCACCTCGAGCATCAACCACAGTCAGCAATGACGGTCCTGGTATTGACACAGCAAGTGCAACAAGCATGGAACTCTATACCACAAAGTGACATTCGGCACCTGTATGACATAATGCATGCACGCTTGCAGGCTTCCCTTCAAAATTCTGGAGGTTACACCCTCTATTAAATAAACATAATTTCACATTTGCACAGCATTTTCTTGAGCTTAAATTAGCCAGTGATCTTGTACATTTAATCAATTAAACATGTTAACTAGACAATTGCATTACCCAAATTTTATTACTCTACGACAATTTTTTCTTAGTGTTGGGATTTTTTTTCCGCCAGTGTATGTTCAATACAAAAGCTTCATTGAAAAGTGGTTTTGTAAAAACAGGAGTGCTAAGTATGTTCCCTGACATCTGCAGTCTTAGATTATTACATACATAAAATTACGAACAGCAATATCATTGTTAAATCTGCTATTCATGATTTTCAACTATTAGATCGGAATTCTGTCTACATAATTATGTTTATATCTTTCAAAGTAAAAATAAAAGGTTTGGCTATTGGTCCTTTTTTCAACAGGTTTCATTTCATTTCCGAATGTATCTAATGCGTTTCTAATGGATTTTTCTCTCCACAAGTCATTTTCAATAAGGTTATCTAAAAAGAGGAATTAAATGGTTACTTAAAGAAGTAAAACTCATTAAATTCAAACTCTTTTAAACTAATTAATTAAGACAAGAAGAGGAGAGATAATGATTTTAGCACATTTTGTTTGAATAAAAATTGACAAGCATGAAATTGGAAAGTACAGAAAGTTAATTTTTAAATTGCTAAAGGAAAAAAAAGCGTTCCTTTTTTTTAAATTTGGTAGCAAAACAAACTATTTAAACATCTCACTGATGCTTCAAACAGTGTACAAACACTAACAGTAAAACCAAGAAAGCTACGCTTAAATGCAACGACACAAAATTATATTTTAAAGAGTATATTTTCACGAAGAAAAAATTAAAAAATAAGTCAACAGCACCAAGAAAAAAGTTTTTTTTTAATAAATAAATAAATTAAAAATAAAAATAAATAAATCCTAGTGCAAATCAGCAGAGTATTTGTAATGTTTGCGCAATATGACCGTTAGGTACGCCTGTAAGAAACGCAATAAAGCTACAAAATTAAATTTATTTTCTGCACTGATAAAACAGTTTTTTTAGAATTGATAAAAAACGCTTTTTTAAGCATATTATTTACTCTGAATATTGTCGAAATAATTAGTAAGAGTTCTTACTCTACAAGCTCTTATAAAAATTGATTCATATGTTATTATTTTTGAAATACAAGAATGGTACAACATGTGCTTAGTTTTGATGCATTTGTATTCTCAAACCAGTTCGACATGTTCTCACTTTTGAGACAGTCCTTTTCTCTGAAATGATACAGCCTCTGCATAGTTCTGAGGCAATCTTGTTCTCAAAAGTGCATCGACGTGTTCTCCTTTTTTAGACACCACTGTATTCGCAAATGATTTGGTACCTTCTAAGTTTTCAAGTACCGTTCTTGAAAGTGGTTTAGAGTTTTTGCTATTTTTCAAGTACATTCTTTATCAACTTCCCCCGAGTACAGAAACATTCAACTTATAGTATTTAGATTCTGTTCTTAGTTTCTGATCTTGGGAATTTATATATACCAGTAAAATTTCTTGCAAAGCGAAAACATTTTACAAACATTTTGGCTGTTCATCGACTCAACTAGTTTTTAGTTCAAGATAAAATGCATTGGCATTTTTTGAACGAATATGAAAGAAACGTGGAAAAGTATTGTAAGGCAAATTATAGTACGATTGACAATAATACTCAAACTTGCAATGAATCATAAATTTAAATTTCATTTAACACATGTGATACGCAAAATAAAATGCAATTGGACCTTAATATAAGGTCACCATTTAGGAAGTTGAGAACCCTGATAAGCAGGTGACTTTATAACCGATTTACATTAAACAATGATGTAATAGACACAACTGCATTCAATAGATTAGCATATATGCGAACTATATTTCTATATACAGTGAACTCTCACTTATGCGCCGACCCAAGGGACCAATAGAAAAAGGCGTATAAGTGAGAAAGACGCATAAGTGAAATAGCCTATTCAAAAGGCTAAAACGAAGCATATGTTCTAGTGAGAGCAATAATTAGAATGTTTCTATAGAGAATAGGTTGATATTGATAAAGGATTGGACACTTAGTGTACCGCAACGTAACTAATATGATTAAAAAGAAGCACAACCTATAACACACCTACATGATAATCCTTTCATTTCAAAATAATCCATAATAGATATCTCTGTTAATTTTTGCCGTTAAAATTAAAGTAAGAGTTTTTTCAAGTTGTCACAAATAAGAAAAGGGAGTTTAATTAACTAAATTAATGTGCAAACATTCGCGAATATTATTTGCAGCTTCTAATGTTTTTACATGATTTAGAGTTGCTATTTCTTCATCTTCAGTATCCTCCATCTAAATCTACAGCACCATGTTTTATTTTATTCGCGATATTCTTCAGTATCTCTTTATTATTTTACTAAATTGTCATGCTTGTATTAAATTTATTAAAAAGAACGAACAAGTCCGTGAGCTATTTGAGAATGGCATTATTTTCTGTCAGAACTTATTTCAAACATAATTCCGGCATTTCAAAATGATCAGCTAGAGTTTTTTTCTAGCCGTTGAAAAGCTTTATTCAAATTTCACACCATTCACTTTCACACAGGGACAATTTCGCCTTTTTTACCATTTGGTTAAAAGCATTATTGAAAGGAAAGTCTTAAATGACTCACAAGTTAAAAGTTTGCAAACTAGGCACCTGAAATGCTTAAACCACAAGTAAAGCTGAGACCATTGAAAAGTAAAGGGAAGCTCTTTAGGGGGGGGGGAATCTCAAGGGAGAGTTGCACACACCCGCACCACTTCAAATTCTACTAAAGTTGTCACTTAACAAACCAACCACTTTCATTCACGGAGCTGAAAGAAAAGGTATGAATGGTCTCTCTCTCCGTTTTGCATGCACAGATTCTCAGCAGGGGGTGCTTAATACAAAAACAGATAAGATATACCATCTCCGAAATCTAATTCATGCTCAAATATCTCTTACGAGTGCAACAAATGCGAATGAAAATGGAGAAAATTGCTCATTTTTTAACCCATCAATGTCTGACATTTTTTTCTTCAAAGATACTTTGTATACTGGTTACAAACAGTGTTTAATGGACATCCTTAAAAGTTACGTTAGACTCCAGAGGGTACATACTTTTTTTACTAATTTTTTTTTTCTGCCTACGATATGATACTTAAAAAGACAGTTTATAAGAAGAAATAAAATCAGAAATTAACATAAACTGGAAAGCTGGGAATAGCTTTGAAAACTTAGCTTTTTTTCTTGAGATTGCGAACGATGTCATTTTTGATAAAGATCATATTAAAACTGCTACAGAACACATTTTACAATGGTTATGTACTGCAATCTGTTAATAACGAATTGAAACAATACCAAGGTACTAAGTGAACACTATTATTTGGTTGAAATGGTCGTTTTGGGGAAATTCAGCTCCTTTTTTGGACCGTCCCTAAAAAGGGACACTAGGCATTAATGAGTTAAAGCAAAAAATCGGCGTATAAGTGAAATATAAAACTTTAGAGCTACGCATAAGCAAATTAAATTATGATTATTTTACTATGGAATGAGCCGGGACCGCTGAAAATCGTCGTGTAAGTGAAAAAGGCGCATAAATGAGGCGGTTCATAAGTGAGAGTTCACTGTATGTATGTATTTGCATACTATATTGACATTTAAAGAACCATCTTAAAATTCTTTGTTTTTCTACAATGTTAACTCTCGTAGTAGCATAGTCAACACAAATATTCGTGCATTCATTTCTATCAATAGTTTCTTCTGTAGACAATTTTACAATACTATTGTTTAATTATAATGGACACCTTTTTTTTTAAGCTTTCCCAATGCCACGGGCTTTTTTTTCATATATTATACACATTTTAGATAAAAACAAACGTTCAAAATCTAAAAATGAAACTTCTAAAATTATATCTTTGGTTGTTAAAAAAACTGAGTTTTATGTTTATAATGGAAAACCACACAGTAATGTCAGAAAATATAAGTTCGGAAGAAATAGCTATGTACTCACACATTAAAAAATAAGTGCAAATTTTTTAATACCTCAAAAGTAATAAACCAAAAAAACCTTTTTCCCGTATTGGGAGATACATAAAACTGAAAATAATATGTTAATATCACGTTGGGGTATAAAAGGCTTCCTCGGATAGGCACAAATATTATATAGACAAGGGAAGAGAAACGTAGCATGAATTTTGCATCACAAACTACACCATGCAAAAATATTTTCGGCCGTCTGATGCTCCACGAACGTGGTATACTTATTTTTACCATGCTTTTGAGCTCGCTGAAAGTAAAAGAATTTTCAATTATTTCAGCGGTTGGCGCACATTCCGTGATATTCGAGGAATTCTTTGCCAAGGAACACGCAACTCTGTCGAAAGGAATTCGAAATCAGTGGGCGGCAAAAACTGTTCGGAAGATATGTTTTAAATAACAATGTATTCTCAAAGTTCCGGTGCTTCTTTACTTCCGTGATGCTGTATTACGTGATGCACAAGACATGAATAAAAAGCTATGTAATTTTGACAGGAAATTGAAGGGTACGATTTATTTTACGGTCTACTACTTTCTGGTTTTCACGATAAAGAAGTAATTGTTCTTGAGATGTTTCATTCGGAATAATGTATTTATTGCATTTTGTTAAAATAGACGTAATTGGCTGCTGCATTCGTCGCCAAGATTATGTTGGAAGATTTATTTTCGAATGCTTTAACTCATAATATATTTATTCCTCGTCTATATCACCTTACCACTTTTAACTAGGGTGGCATGTAACATTACAATTAAGAGAAAAAGGCAATTTCGTTGAATGAAAGTTAAATTCTAATAAAAGAAACAGTTAAACTCTGGGAATGTCGACGTAAGTGAAAACTTAAACAATCACGAGTGTATTTTTTGAATCGTCAATGGTTTTTTCCTATATCTTGCAATTTTTTGTGTGGTTCAGTGTTCTTTCCTCCGATGTTTTCTAGTCAGTTTATTGTAGAAATTCTTTGCTTAAACCACAAATAAGTACTGTAATCTGAAGTGTTTCAACATCATATTAAAAAAAACTTGTGCTATAGTCTTTAGAAATTTATTTAACAGTAACAGAGGTGTAACGAAAACGTTTCCAAATAACCCTTGACACTTAACACTATGTTTTCAATTAAAATACTATCCAAATATATACGCGCTTAAATTGTTTTACGAGTCAATCCCCAAGTAAAAAAAAAAAGGAGTTGTTAATATTTGTGTGATAGCAATCAGTATCCAAAATACAGCTTAAAACAAATTTTTCAAGTTTTCGTCAATGTTTAAGTTTCTGTTATATGTTGCCAATCTTCTAATTATGTACGGCATGTTTAACAACTGCGCAAATTAATTTTACATGCAATGCAAGTATGCAAAGAAAAA
>JAXGGA010011530.1:0-42105 GCA_038373865.1 Uloborus plumipes | reverse complement strand
CAAGTGATATGAAGTGGCGCGACCACTTGGCAATATGTCGCCAAGCTTTTAGTCGCCAAGTGTTTGGAGCCAACTTGATGACATATCGCCAAGTTGGTGACAAATTTGGTGAAAAAATTATTTTTTGAATTTGGGTTCAACTTGGTGCTATTGGCGATATTTTGCGAAAAATTCATTGAATGATATTAAAATCAGCAATATTTAGAAAATTAACCATTGTAAAATATTTTTCTGCATTGTTTCGTGGCAGATTAAGGGATGTAAATATTTGAATTGTTACCTTGCTCACTCCAAGCACTTTTTTAACACTTAAGGCAACTACTAAAACCCATACCAGATTTTTATTTAAGAGGTTGTCCAAAAGTGATGTTACACTTTGAGGTTGCTTATGGCATTGTGTGGAAGCGGGAAGGGGGAACAAGAAGTGTGACATCACACTTTCTTGTTGTGAGGTTATACTTATGAGAAACAGTGCAACATCTCCCACGGGGAGTAAGATGAAATGTGATATTTTGTGACAGAGGGAAGAGGGGTCAAAAATGTTGAAAAAAAGTGTGACATTTATGGGCACTCCCCCAAAAAATATAAGAAGATAATAAGGGGGTAAAGCCAGGCTTTAGACCATTATGATCTAAAAGCCAGGCTGAGGAAAGAAGTTCTACCAGCCCTACTACTTCCTAAGATGATTGAAAAGCGTGTAAAAGTACGTTTTGGAACCTGCAGTCTCAAAAAAATTACTGGGGAAGGCAACTGAATTGCTCTACAATTTCATTAATGATCGCCTAAAAAATGTGCTTTTAGAATTTCATGTTCAAAACATTTTATTCATTAAACATTTTACCCCTTAGCCCCATCATATTGATATTATCAAAGATCGTCAAAAAATATTTTTTTTAATTTACATTTCTAAAAATTTTCGAAAAAGAGCCCCCTTTTTTCTCTATTCCTTTCCATAAGATTATCAAAGGTGACCTACAAATGTGTTTTTAAGACTTCAATTTCAAAAATTTCCATCCGAGCCCCAGAACCCCTTTCCAATAGAAAATTAGTTTTTAGTGCTTAACTTCCGAATCGTCCAAGATGTTTTTTACTCGAATTCAATTAGGTACTAAAATTTCCGGGGAAGGATCCCTAAACCCATCTCTTCTGATCGTCATCAATTATCATCCAAATCGGCAGTTTTGGAACTTCAATTTCAAAAAACTTCCGTGGGAGAATCCTCTATGAATCTATTTCTTAAAAAATCATTAAAGATATGGCAACCTGCAGCCGCGTCGTCAACACTTCCATTTCGTAAAATTTCCGAAGAGAGTATTCAAACTTCCCCTCCCAAACAGCACCAAAATATTTTCTAAAATTACATCTATTGAGCAATTTTGAAAAAATTCCTTCAGAAAATCTCAGAACCCCATACTTCGGATGGAATGATTACTGTTATGATTCATATTGCTGCTCCTCTTTTTCTGCATATAAAACACAATTCTTCTATTTTATGTGCTCATGTTAGCCCTCGCTGTTTCATGAAATTACTATCGACTCAGTACTTGTTTAACTGCCTCTTAACAGTTAAATGGCTTACTACTGAATCAAAAATTTGTAAAAACATTTGTAAAATCATTTGCATAACTTCTATTAATCGTTTTCCGAAATGGAATATTTTAAAGGAAAATTATCGATGAAAAATGAAAAATTTTCCTTTTTTTATAGGTTTGCTCAATAATTGTCAAAAGTTAATTTTGTTTCGGAAAGGAAGGGGGTATCCTTAAATTGTACTTCAATCGGGGCGCAATGTTTTACTTTCGCACGGAACGTTTCAAACGCTAAATCTGGCCCTGCTGGAAGGATAACTCTGAACAAAATAAAAAATAATGAAAAAAGAAAATTAGAATTAATAAAACAGCTAAGACAGTAATGGAATGTTTGGAACAAGAAAAGTCTAAGCTTCTCGTAGACACAAAATTATTTGGGAAGTACTTTGAATCGCATCTGTACAGTAGACCTAAGTTACAGGCTTATTGCTTTCAGAACAATACTCAGGTAAACACCAACATTACTAGTTACGGATTCCGGGCTGTTGTGTCGTGGTCTGAATGGCTTTAATCCATACGTTTCGATCGCAACTGCGGCGGTCATCTTCAGTGGGTGTCGTTGATTAATTTGGCGACTGATGCGAAATTTCGAACAGCCCGGAATTCTTAACTAGTATTTACTCCGGCCGTGAAAGCCTTCATTCTTACATTAAACACCAACATTGTTTTGGAAGTAATACATAGAGCAATAAAACATAGCCAAATGAATGGCAATGTTTGTCACAAGCTACACAGGTGCCTTTTTCTCCTTCAGAATCTAATAAGAGATGAGTCATTTAACATGTTAAACTATTATGAAAAAGGTGATACAAAAAATGTAGCATAATTGCGAAAAAATGTAAAGAAATCTAAAGCAAAAAAATGTCAAGAGAGAAAACTTATAATTTAGGAAACGAAAATTGGACGATAGTTTCAAGAAAATATGAGAGTAACTTATAAAGGGACAAAGGAAAACACAGAGAGCCATAATTGTGCAAGTATATGCTGGCATTGCAAAACATGTTCATTCAAATTCTTTCACTTAATTCCTGCTGTCATAAATTTAAACACATATAAACATATACATGCTGTGTATCTTTTTTTTTCTTTCAGAGTCTGAATCAAATTATTCAGCCAACCAATTACATCTGCCATGACAGAAATAATTGGCAGCAATTCAAAATTGAATCAAACTGAGAATATACAACTGCAATTGCAGCATGCAATATTTTTAAGTCTTTAAAATTTAAACAAAACCAAGAAATTAAACTCCATAATCATCTGAATGAAATGATTAATATAATAGAATACAAATAAAATTAAGATACCTAAGAAGCCATCAAATAAGAAAATCAAAACTCAGCTCAGATTTTATTCAACCAAAAAAAGAGGGAAATTCAGTAACAAAGACATTATTTCAAAACCTTCAACCGAATTTAAGTTATCTTTAACTGAATCGGTAAATAATAAATTCGAACAGTTCACATTCATTCAGGATTTCACCATGCTTATTAAAGCATTCTATTCTATTTAATTTTTGTAATCACTACTAAGCGTACCGTAAAATGGGGTGAATCGGAACACTTTTCAGCTTTGATTGTAAAAAAAGCAGTTAAAAGATTTTTTTTAATTTGATTTTTTGGGTAAAAACTTCGGTCTTGCTTTACTTTTGATATTCCAAGCAAAGACAAAACATTTTGAACAATTATTATTAAAATATGTAGGAAATTATGGGTGTTCCGAATCACCCCGCTGATAGGGGTCAATCGGAACACATGTTAAAATTTTTATTTTTTTCAATTTGACCTGTAATAGGTCTCACAAACATGAGTAATACTGATGGGGGATAATAAGAACAGATAATTACTATCAAATAAATGTATAATTTCAATACCAGTGAAAGTTTATAATTTGTCAAAATTCAAAATAATTTTGAACTTATGAAAAATGAAAAGTAATTTTAAGAAATGCTTTTGAATTGAAATACAAAGATTTAACATGAATGAAAGTCATTCATGTCGTCTACAAATATGTAGTTGTCCTTAAAACTAGCAATTGTGACTTGGCTTAAGTTTTTTCATAACATCTCCTGGGATGAACTCTGCCTTTTCTTTAGTTTCTTAAAATCTCTGGGTTTCGGGGATTGTCCTGAAAGATCTTTTCGCTTATTCATCACTGTCTGTGTGCTGGACTTTTACTACATAAAGTCTATGACTTTTCCCTCGTATTTTAAATAAAAAGAAGTCTCCTGGAGAAAAAATCTTCTGAAATCTGCAACTTTTTGCCATTCTAAGATCTTGTTACTCACGATAAGGGATAAACAGTAATAAATACTTGTCCTTGCCTTGATTAGAAGAATTGGGGTTAGAATCTTGCTTTTTCAAACAGTTTCCTTCAAATAAGTTTGAATTGGAACAACAGCACTAAGTGTTCCGATTTACCCCGCAAATTTTTTTCCTATGGCATTTTTCAGAATTCTTCATTTTTATGACTCAATTTATAAAAAATGTAAATTCTAATGTGGTATTCTGTTGTTCAGATACATGTATAATTGAAACAAACCACTCTTAGTTTTTAAATATAAGAAGATTTGTTCTTTCATGTGAAGTTTTGCAGTCTATGAAAATGTGATGTTTTCTAGCATTCCACGTGAAACCCTCCTTAGAAGTCAGTAGCGTTGCCAGATTGACAAAAGTAATTTTTTCCTACTTCCGATCGTCTTACCTTTCTAAAAAAAATTCATGCCGAAAAATACCCAATAGTATATTTATGAAGAATTTCTTTGTACGGTCGGGAAGTTTTGTTTCGATTAACCCCGCTGTTCCTATACACCCCATTTTACGGTACTGAAATCCATCAAAAGTTTAATATTGATTTCAATTCGCACCAGAAATATTCTTAACTATTTATTCTCTTCTTTTGAGATTAAAAACATCACAACCCATGTAGAGCAAGAAGAAAAAAATACACCTTGAGATAAAAATTAAAAAACCAGATGCTAAAATTTTGGTTCAAACAATATTGCATTTTGTTCTATTTTTCATTTGTGAGCATTTATCTCTGTATTATTCCTGACTTATTTTTTCTCTTCTTTCAAAAGTTTGAACTGAATTTTAGATTGCTGGTAATGTTTTTGCAGTAGAATATAAAATTATTTTAATTACTTAATTTTATTTTTTACTTGTTTGCGTGTGAATTTTACTTCTGTCAATTACTTTACCTTTTGTAAAAGAAAAGAAAACTTGAAGAGAAAGAATATCTGGAAAAGAAATCAGGATCAGGACAATGGGGATTAAAAATAAAAGAAAATGCTAAGTATTGAAATATTTTTTATTATTTGGATTTTCAATTTTTATGCTAATAATTAATTTTGGAAAATTTATTATAATTTTTCTCTATCACTTTTAAGGCATGACGTAACCTCTTTCCTATTAATTTTTGAGTTTGAAGTGTATAATAGTATTCAAAAAGAAAATGAAATGTTGAAAATATAAAACGGAGTCTCTTCAGTTCTACAGTGGAAAGTACTAAAATCCTTGATTGGCTCTAACTTTGAAGGTTCTCCTCCGCTTGTTAAAAATGTTACGCAGTGCTTCATTAGAACATTTGACGGAGATGAAGAAATTAGTCAACATTCTGCCATGCATAACTGCAAGCAATGCTGAGAAGGAAAGAGTCTGGAGTGGTATGAAGAACTCGTTGGGTGAACATAGTTTATCCATAACCAAAGAAACTTTGGTAGCTTGTAGACTTAAGAAATGAGAAGGACATATCATATTATAACTTGAATAATGCAATTAATATGTGGTAGAAGCACTCTTTAAATTGTGGCTCCAATAGGAGGCAAGATTTTTGTGATAGATCTGTGTGATGTACTGGAGAATTCATGCATTAAAATTCCTTAATTTATCCATGTTTTGCTATATTTGCAATTATTCGTGTAATCTGTACAGGATTTAGTGAACCGAGCCCAGTCAATATCCACCTTGGTTTTTCCGGATGAGCTCACTTTTAAAATCCAACTATCTCAGCAAAGTGTTTTTTCCCCCTTCAGAATTTATTGTTTAATTATAAATGTTTGCTTCAGAAACCTAAAAGGGCAATTCCACGAAAATGTCAACCTGAGCATCAAAATTTCAATGTTCGCAAAACGCAAATTAATATATGTACTTTAAAAGCTTGAACTATCTATTTTAATATGGTACCACCTTAAATTTTATATAAGAAACTGTTGTATTGAAAACAGGCCGAAAGACATGTCCATCTTCTCTCCAGAATTATGTTCGATAATTTAGAGTACAGTAATTAGTGTTTTTTCCCCCCCAAAAAAATATAACTAAACAAAAAGTTTGGGGTAATTTGTTATACACATTATGAAAATTCTTAATACAGTCTTATTTGAAAAAAATATTGTTATGGCGTTTCGTTTAGATACAGTTTGAAATTCAGTTTTTGAATGTCAGTCAGTTACCATAAAAAATCAACATTTTCCCCTGAGCGTGAAAATTTTTGATGGAAACTTACAAAAATTCATACTCTCTGCCTACTTTAAGAGTATTTAAATACTGAATAAACAGAAGTTGAAGTTTGCATCAAGAACTTAAAAAATTCCATGGTAACTGACTGACAACTTAATGTGGTAACTGACTGACATTTAATTTAATTTCAAAATAACTACAGCGTAGCTTAATTACACACTCCTAAAAATATTTCTCTTGTTAAACAAACATAAAACAACACAAGTCTTGAGTTTTAAGACTGGTAAATGCTCTCTTTTGTGAAGAAAATCCAAGTGTTAAGATTGGTCTTTCCAAGTTTAGCAGCCTCCGCCCAAATCAAACATTACTAAGAAGAGACATACTCCATAATGTGTGTCTTCACCAAAAACATGAAAATATTCAATTTCTTTTGGATGCCTTAAAAGAAAAAGGGTTGAATGTTACGACTAAATTAAAAGATTTTATAAAGGCTGCAGTCTGTGACGAAGAAAATGAAAAATGTATGAACGGCAAATGTAGCAGATGCCCCATGATAAATGGGCTAAATTCAAATGATGACCAGCATCATGAACTGTGCACTTGGAAGGAGTGGAAAAATACTCCTCAGTGCCAACTAACCACCAATGAAGGAACAACTCTGTACCTCAGAACCAGACTAACGTAAGTCCATTTTCGTCATTTTTCGGTAGAGGGGGAAAAACGATTGTCGAATACATCGTTTTTCCCTTCTACTGAAAAATGACGAAAATGGACTTATACGTTAGTCTGATTCTGAGGTACAGAACTGAGGACTGCATAAATGACTTAAGAGCGAAACTACCATTATTCCTACAGCATGTTTTTGTAAAGAGAAAGCAATCAGAAGAATTCAAGATAAAACGGGATGATCTAAATTCTAAACAGCTAGTCCTACAAATTAATTTTGCAGAAAATTTCTGCTGTAAGGAACAAAATGAAATCCAAGTAGCTCATTGGAACCATAAAAAAGTTACAATTTTTAAAGCTGTTTCTTGGTTTGTAGAAGGTGACCAAAAACAAACAAAATCGTACCCGGTTATATCAGAATATCTAGATCATGAGAATGCTGTGAAGGTTTTCCTTCGGGAAATAATAAAGGACTTGAAACTAACTAAGAACTTTTCCTCGTTACATATTTTTTCTGATGGTGCTTCCAGTCAGTTCAAGCAGCGTTTTAACCTATGCAACTTCACATATTTTTGCAAGGACTTTCAAATTCGTGAAGTCGAATGGCAGTTTTTTGCCACTTCACATGGCAAGGGAGCCGTAGATGGAGTCGGTGGCCAAGTAAAGAGGTTAGCATGGATGGAAGTGTTGAGTGGAAAAGCAACCATCAATAATGCCTCAACCCTTTATAATGCTAAAAAAGAGAAAGATCTGAAAACACAACTTATTATTGTTAAGCAGGAAGATATTCACTCCACAAAAAATGAATTGAAAATGAGATTTAGTGATATTTTGGCTATTCCGAATATCCGAAAAATGCATTATTTTAAGACCCATAGATGAAAATGTAATTATCTACAGCCAATACAGCAAATGCTCAACTGTTCAAACTCATCACTTTAAGAAAATTTCAAAAAAGTACTGAGTGACTGATAGCAAAACGCGTTTAACAAAACCTGCATAACCCATAATCCGAATATCCTATGGAAACAAAAATTGTAAATATAATTGACTTAAAAATTGGACTTCCATTACTTTACTCTTTGTGTTATCTTTATAAAGGTTTTATTGCATAATTTTGAACATTTGCATTAGTATAATTTAACAGTTGGTTCCTGATAGGTAAGTCAGTTGCCAATTTGTTGCAAAGACTGCAATCATTTATTGCAGCAAAGTTAAGTTTGACAGTTGTAATTTTATTGTTTACCTTTTTTGTAGACTTATTCGTAATTTTTACTGTATAATTTTGAACATGTGCATAAGTATATTTTGAATATTTCAGAAATGTCAGTCAGTTACCGGAATGTCAGTCAGTTACCAAGCTACTCTAGCTACTGTAATTCTTTACTGCAGCAATATTTTCAAACTCAACTGCCATGGTCCGAAAGGTTATTCATTCTCTTTGATCCTCATTTTTTATTCAATAAAATTTCCTTCAACTTTCAGAGAAATCTCTTGTAGAATCAGTGTTACTTTTCACACAGGTTGCATTCATGTCAGTCAGTTACCATATTTTTGGCAATTTTTATAAAATCATTAAAAATATATTTTGGAAATTCAATTATACCATGAAATTCAGCTTAAAAAGTACAATAAGACAGGACAAAATAAATTAGTAAAATTTGAGATTTGTTGTATTTTATTTCAAAATACTTCTTTTTTTTTGCTTTGTGAATGTCAGTCAGTTACCCGTGGAATTGCCCAAATATAATTCAACCGCGACGAGATGGCCGGTGTCAATCAAATGAGGAAACGAGTCCATTCCTTAAAATAGGTAGAATTTCTACCCATTCAAATTCCCCCATCAATTGTGAACCTCATTCCTCAATTTTCATCTGCGTATCACCCCTTTCTAAAAATGGACAATCCTGAAAAAAGGAGGAGTCATAGGCCATCTCTGCGAAGTTGAATTATACTATAACAATGTTGATCAATACAAAGTCCACAAGTTGCCTTTATCCTTTCTGGACAGTTAACTAAGCATTTGAAATTGAAATTACCTATGGATTTCATAATTAATTTTCTTTTTAAATACATAAGATATCAAACCAAAATAAGTAATTAAATTTCAATCAGTTTCAAAGATTTTTTTTTCTTTTTGCAATTTTGGGAGAAATGCTTTGATAAACTCAAACAGAATATCTTTTTATCAGCAGCTGATTATAATGTTGTCAAGTGAAAAATTTTGACAACGATAATCATATAAAATTAGCTAAAAATTGCTGATCAGTGTAATAACTGCGTAATGTACTTTCCTGAAAATGGAACCATATCTGAAAAAAATAACTATGTCATAACATATTTCAGTAATATACACTCACTGCCAAAAGTTAAGCACGGAGAGGAAAATGTAAATATCCGGAAGCCAATCTGAAGTAGAGAGTCTGCTATTCGCTACAGAGGTAGCTGGAAGTATGCAAATAACTTAAGTAACAGTCAATCAGGGCTTCGTGTCGAGAAATATGCAAAAGAGGCATTCGTATAAGAAGGAAGCATAGTGAAGGGTTACAGGAGTTACATGTAAGTGCTGATAAAAGGTGTTTAGAACTTTCCCACGATTTGTTTTCAACACAGACGTGTTTGTATGGCTTCCATACGACGAATGGAAGATTCTGAGCGGTGGCGCGATGTCGGACGCATTGAAGCAGGACAATCAATCACAGATGTTGCCCTTTTTTGGCGGTCATCATTCCGTCACTTCACGATTATGGAAACAATTCCTAACGAGCCAAACAGTTATCCGAAGACCGGTGACAGGTCTCCCATGGGTTACTAACCCTCGGAAGATCTTTATATTGCTATTGAAACCAAGCGGAACCGAAGAGCGACCTCCACCCGCGTGACATCTATGGTTGCAGCGGCATTGGTAAGACAATATCTTCCACTACTGTGTGCCGAAGATTACACATGAATGGCCTGTATGTTCGGGTACCGCTGTATGTTTGTGTTCCTCTCTCCGTCTAATCCAGAGGGGTACGATTAAAGTGGTGCCGCCAACATGTGAGTTAGACTGTGTCTGATTGGAGCAACGTTATGTTTACAGATGAGTCGAGATTTACGCTGCAACCCGATGACAAGCGTGCAAGGGTCTGGAGAGAGCAAGGAACACCCAATCAGCCTTAGAACATAGTCGAACATCACGCATTTCGAGCTGAAAGTGTCAGAGTCTGGGCAGGGATTTCGTTGGGATATCGCACCGACCTGCGCATCTACAGACAGGGATCTGTGACGGGATGAAGTCCTAGACCCCACTGTAAGATTGTACGCGCTGCCACAGTGGGTCCTGCTTTCGTTTTAATGGATGATAATGCACGTCAACATAGAGCGGCCCTAGTCAAGACTACCTGGAGGGGGAGGGAATTGCTCGTATGGACTGACCGGCGTACTCGCCTGACCTTAATCCGATTTTAAAATTTTGGGATGCCCTTAAACCGTGCTGTGTGTAGACGTATCCCACCCCCAGCCACTCTCACAGAGCTGTAAACTGCTCTACAGGTGGAATGGCAATTACTCGATTCTGCGATAGTTGATCATCTCATAAAAAGCATGGTGACACGCTGCAAGCTTTGTATGCAGATGAGGGATGCTCACCTACCCTATTAATGTCCGTTTTTGTTGTTTGTTTAGTTTATACTGCATTTTGTAAATGACTCCAAAATGGCGTCATCTTATAATTTAAGAAAAATTCCTTTTTTTTTATCTCTGCATGTAATTATGTGTTTTATTTATTGCATAAACATATTTGCTACTTTCCTGCCGCATTTATTGTTAATCAAAGCAGTACTTGTCCATTTTTTCGTATTTTACCTCTCCGTGCTTAACTTTTGGCAGTGAGTGTATAAGATTTATTGTGTGACTTAAAAATTACTCATTTTAATACTGTTCAAATTTATATTTCAAACTTTTCAAGGCACTGAATTTCAAAATATTTGCAATTATTCATGTTTCTCGTTTATGCTGCCCCCTGCTTTCATAGAGCAATGTATGATTAAAAATCATGCATTGCTCTATGAAAAGTAAAAGTAGCAGTTTGGAACATGGAGTTAAAAATGGTTGTTGTAAAAGTCCAGAGTAATCCTGGTTTGTACATGGCACAGTTCGTATATCCTGTGCTTTTTCTAGATTTTTCGTGCTTTTACGAGCTGTTTCATTTCATTCATTGCTCAAAAATTACAATTCAATACATTTTTTTAAATGCACGCTTCATGCACTTTTTTTCTATTCTTTTTTTTCAATTTAATGTTTGGCTACCATTTTTTGAAATATTTCTACCATTTTGTGAGGTTTTAGTAGCCATTGGCTACCAATTCAAAATATAAGTTTTGAGGTTTTATGATATTGTGTGACTTTTTTAATATAATACAGGAAAACATGTATTGGTATCAATTAAGTGACCAAAAGTATTTCATGAGACTTTAATTTGAAAGTAGCGATCATTTTTAACCGACTTCAACAAAGGAGGAGGTTCTCAATTCAAAGCATATACTTTTTTTTGTTTTGTTTGTTCGCACATAACAGCTGATCTACTGAACCGATTTGGACGATTTTTTTTTAATCGATAGGAGATGGTGTAACTTTGGTACCGTGTACTCATATGACAATATTTGTTCACTAGAAAAAAAGTTATTATGGAAAACAGTAAATTTCATGTCATTTCCCCATTAAATGATTAAATTTTCAATCCATTGTTGCAAAAATTTGTTGCCTCGCAACAGCAATATTAATAGTAATCTTGATGAAAATTTTGAACCAAGGCTTCTTTGGAGTAAGTATGAAATATTAATAAGTAGTCGAATTTAAAGCGATTTGTCCTAAATGATTAAATATGAAATGCATTGTTATAAAACGTGGTTGATATGAAACTGTAATAATAATGATAATGAGAATTTTAAATGAAGGCTTAACTAAATCAAACATGAAGTTCAATTAATTTAAATGAAACATCTTATGAACAACGAGAAACTAGAATTGCTTTGAAATATAAATTAGTTGAAAAGCCGTTGATATTTTAATGGCTTTGATTAAGCTAGTACACAAATAAATACCTTAGAATAACAAAGATTATTTTTTAGTGTCAATCGTTTAAAATTTTAGACGCGTTGATAGTTTCTTCCTTTTTTTTTCACAGTTTATTTTATGGAGCATTTACTTAAGAAATTAGGTGAAGTTTCGTAATGGGGTGAAACATTACCTTATTTCATACGTACACCTACACTAAAAAGAATAAAATAAAATAATTTTGGAAAAAAATAGAACCGACTTCAGTTGGAAATTGCTCTAAAAAGTAAAAAATAATTTTTTTCTTTGAACACCATCGAAACTACTTTTAAACATAAGTTTTGAAGTCGGCGCAAAAACAATGTGTAGAATCATACGCAACTACAATTCAACTATATAAATTTTAATGGATCCAGGTTCTTTTAGAGCATTCGCACAATGGTTTCTCTGAAAAATGTTGGCAAAATCTAGTTAAATATCATTTTACCTATCGTTTTTGCGCCGACTTCAAAACTTATGTTTAAAAGTAGTTTCGATGGTGTTCAAAGAAAAAAATTATTTTTTACTTTTTAGAGCAATTTCCAACTGAAGTCGGTTCTATTTTTTTCCAAAATTATTTTTCTAATCCAGTTTCGTGTCATGTCATGTTAAAGTTAAATGTTTTGCTTCATCAAATATACTTCCTTTTCATTTGTCTGATGCAGTTATTTTCTAGTTAATTTATTTTATTTAGAGTAAAAGAGTATGCTAACGAATTAAAAATATATGTAATTCTTTCGTTGAAATTAACTTATAGCAAAGTACATTTTGATACTGAGGTGTTGCTTAAAGAAATTCACTACAAGAATGGGTTGTTTTGAGGGCAGTAACCGGATGAATTTTTCTTGCTTGTGGATGTATTTTTTTTTGACTTTACAACATTAGAAATTATTCAACTGGAGTAAGTTATTCAAGTTATTTTTTTTTCTTATATTAGATAATTGTAAGGTAGAGAACTTGTAATACAAAAACCATGTGTGGTGTAGGATGTTGAAGATAGGCGATTGTACTGAAAATCAAATTAAAAATGAAAACTGCAGAATGGGGTAAAATGACGAATGGCTGGTCGGATAAGATGAGTGGATGGCTCATTTATAATTTTATCCGACACTTGTTTAAGTACCTGTTCAGTTCTATTTTAGTAAAACTTTGGACATCAACATTTATTCAGATGAAGGTTTTCAAACTTCGTCTACTACTAATGCTGTTAAAAAAAATTCCAAACCGTTGCTTATCCCATTTCTTCAGGCCTGTCGAAACCTAATCAAGGCAGTAAGACTATAATTGAAGTTAAAAATGTGAGCAATGTGTGAGAACTGTGAGCTCAGTTCTCTCACAGCTTTCATGTTGTGTGCTGGGCTTTTTGCAGTGAGGAAGAGGCTCCATTGTAGCCTTGAAATAGCTATTTGCTGTACTTTCTACCTAATTTGTGATTTATTTACGTTGATTTTTAGCCTACTTTCCCGTTAAAAATAAAAGAAAGACGAAAAAAGTATTAAAAGTGGCTTAATGCATCTAAAAAATATTGCCAAGTCCAAAAAATATCGCCAAGTCCGAAAAAAAAAGGTAAAATGAAAATCGAAAAATTGAAAATTTGAAAGTAGGGCATTGAGATGGGGAATTTGTGTCGGTCGGTCGGTCTGTCTGTCCCTCCCCCCCCCCCTAATAACTTTTGAATGAACATTCCGATTTGGACAAACTTTTTTTTGTTGGAAAGATCTCGGCGAGTGTAGCTCATTCCCATATCTGATTTTTCGATTTAAACAATTTTTGGTTCAACTTTGAATCGTTCAAATAACCTGTCCCGCGATGCTAAATTTTGAGTGAACAGTCCGATTTGAACAAACTTTTTTTTTGTTCCGAAGATCTTATCAAGGATACTTCATTCCCGTATTTACATTTCCGATTTGAACAATTTTTCGTTCGCTCAAGCAAGCTGTCACCCCTAATAACTTTTGAGTAAACAGACCGATTTAAATAAACTTTTTTTTTTTTTTTGTTCGAAGGATCTCAGCAAGGATACTTCATTACCGTATTTCAATTTTCAATTTGAACATTTTTTTCGTTCAACATTGAACCGTTCAAGCAACCTTTCCTCACCTAATAACTTTTGAGTGAACCGTCCGAATGAAATAAACTTTTTTTTTTTGTTTGAAAGATATCGGAGAGGCTCATTCCCATATTTCGCTTTTTGATTTGAACCATTTTTCGTTCAATATTGAACCGTTCAAGCAACCTTTCCCCACCTAATAACTTTTGAGTGAACCATCCGAATGGAATAAACATTTTTTTGTTTGAAAGCTTTTTGACTTGAACCATTTTTCGTTTAATATTGAACCGTTCAGAAAAAAAAAATTAACATTAGCGCCTACAGAGAATTTAAGTTGAATGTTGATCCTGAACTTAAAGTCGGACTTCCTTCAAACTAACTTTGTAAGAAAATGGTTTTGATAAATAATGGTTGTAAAGTACTTTTCTGAATAATCTTCTGTGAGGACTCTGATTCCTACTCCGACTCCGCAAACATGGCGGAAATGCAGGCTCAGAAAAAAAAATGACTGACTGTGCAGACGTATTTTTTTTTGTTTATTTATTCATTC
This sequence comes from Uloborus plumipes, assembly GCA_038373865.1. Taxonomy (NCBI): domain Eukaryota; kingdom Metazoa; phylum Arthropoda; class Arachnida; order Araneae; family Uloboridae; genus Uloborus; species Uloborus plumipes. The sequence goes on along the minus strand of JAXGGA010011530.1, from coordinate 27,717 downwards.
TTATTTTATTTGTCATTTTTTATTTATTTTTATTGTTATTTTTTATTTTTGGCAGACGATTTTTTTTTGTAACAAAATTTTTTCATTCACGAGGGCATTTTATTCTTTATTTATATTTAACAACTGGCAACGGATTAAAAGTGAAATTCGAGACATTTTATTAACGGACGAGTTTTTTTCTTCTTTCTTTTTTTTTCTTTTCTTTCTTGATAAAATGTGTTTTGATGCTCTTTGTACTTTTATTTATTTATTATTTATTTATTATTTATTTTTTTTTTTTTGAAAGCGATTGAGGATTTTTTCTACGGAAGAACTGTAACAGTGACATTCTTTAAAAGGTGCGACAAAATTTTATTTATTCGTTTATTTACTTTTTCTTGTCTAAGTCATCTGATGAGAGAAGTATATTTTGCGTTTAGAAATCAGCTTTAAGTGCTAAAAAAGTATGTTTGACATAATTTTCAGTCTCAGATAATCAAGAGAATAATGATCAGATGCTAGAATGCTGGTGTCGATGTACGGGAAAGTAGGCTCGTTTAGTTCTTGACAGAACTTTTTGTTAACTTCAATTATAGTTTAGCACAAAACTCATTTGATCATTTTTCATTTAAGTGAGACTATGTCTATAGTCTAGCAACTCCTAAACTCCCACAGCTATCAGCTTCTTTGACACTTCCTCGGTAGCTCCCAACAGGCTCAGCAGATAGCCTACATGAAAACAAGGGCAAAAAGAAACTAAAACCCTTTCCACTATTCTCAAGAGCTAATTATGTCAAAAACCTCTAAATTCCCCAACTGTTCTTTAACGCGCATAAAATTTCTTGACACTTTCTCCGTTGCTCCTTATTTATTTTCTCGTCGCTTCTTCTTTTAATATCACTGTCAAGAAAACAAATAGGAAACAAAGGAGGTAGCTCCTTTCATACCACGTTTTAAGGCTTTGACACAATATGAGTAGCAAATTATAATTTTTTTTTTTTTCAAACTTTACATTTTTCATTTTCTTCCATTGACTGGAAAAAAAAATCAAATGTGATTTTCCAAACAAAATCAAAAGTGAAAAAAAATCTGTTTTTGTCAAAATTAGTAAATTTTCAAAAAACATCATTTATTAGTTTTTTCAAGGTTGAGTGACCTCTCGACTTCTTTCCTACACAGAATATAAGGTGAAAACTTCTGACACCCGTTGTATTGTATAGCTTCTTTAATATAACGGAAATGTTTCCATAAAAGAAACAGAATCCTCCTTTTTCACCAGTTTTCTTATCTATTCAGAAAACGCTTTCCTATATCCAGAAAAGTTATAAGTTCAATAGTTGACGCATACGAAACTTCTGACGACGAAAAGTGAATCTTAACCCTGCACCGAGGAGAACTTTTGTTCGTATCGTTTTCGACAACTCAACTCCGTGAATGTAGCATATCTAGTGTTGAACCTTTTGATATCCCAGCCACCTTGTCAGTGGTCAGAGATGTCTGACCTAGATGAGAAGGTTCCAGGTTCGAATTCTGGCTCGGGTGTAGATGTATTTTCGCTCTTCTGCCTAGCTGGCACAAGACAAAACAACAAGAGTCACTACATATATACTTCGCAGCAGTTTAACTTGGCAGTGACGTCACTACGGGCGGAGCCAATAAGAGCTCACAAGCAGTCAGCGGTCTCCTCTAATTCGCCAAGTAGGTTGTAACGTTTTATCTAGCTCGTTTTTCATAGGCTAACGTCACGCTGTTGGCTCCGCCCGTAGTGACGTCACTGCCAAGTTAAACTGCTGCGAAGTATAGACTAACTATTAATGAGTAACACATAGCTTCAATCAGCCTTATTTACTTACATTTTATATTGAGAAATTTAAGGAGAAACAAAATTTTCCTTAAACTTCAGGGGAAAATGTAAGAAAGCAATATGAGGTGCCAATGTAAAGTATGAAATAGAACTTTTAGAAATATCAAATTTATTGTGTTCATACATAGAACTTTCAAAACTAATTTACCAAAAATAGGATGCATCAAAGTATAAAAATGTAAAAATAGGTAAGTACAGAAACTACAGGCACACTTCAAGAATTTGTTACACATAAACATGACTGCATATACTTGACATACATAGATGATTTGAGCATTTTTAAAGTCGATATAGCACCAAAGAGAAAGAAATGGGAGCTTCAGCTCATTGAACTAAAGGGTTCCATTTAGTAAGGTTCCCTTTAGTTCAATGCTTTAGCCAGAGGTAAGCCAAAAGGGGTGTCCTGACACCTTCTTGGTACTTTCAAGGATTGGCCTCAGGAAGTGTTCACTGTAGGAGTGCAACATTGATGTTGACGTTTTCCAAACATCGACGTTTTCGCTAAAACATTGATTTTTTAGGGTCAATGTTTTTTCGATGTCCGTTTTTTTAAATTAACTTTACCCATTAATGCCAGACATTTTTTTTCCAAAGATATTTTGTATACTGATTACACGGCTACAGAACACAATTTACAATGGTCATATGCTGCAATCGGTTAATAATGAATTGAAACAGTACCAAAGTAATAATTGAACACTATTATTTGATTGAAATGTTCATTTTTGGTCAATTCAGACACTTTTTGGATCGTACCTAAAAAGGGACGCTAGACATTAATAGGTTAAGATTGTCATCTGAAAAAATGAAAAAAAAAAAAAAAATGATGTTTAGAAAAAAAATACATTTATGATTAAAGTTACATCACTGATCAGTGATATTTATATTCATCACATTACATTGTTAAGAGTTTTTCCTAATTACTTAGGGAAATTCTTAAGGAAAGATTTCCATTGAAAAAAAGTTAACATTCTTTTCTTTCTTTCTTTTTTTTTTTTGCAGCATACTCTTAACTAGAATCTTAAGCGATAATATAGTTTTGCTTCCCCCCCCCCCCAAAAAAAAAGTAGTTTCTTTGAATACTTTAATTAAATTTTTACTTTAAAAAATGACGAAATTTGTAGCAAAATATATTTCAAATAACTGTCAATATTTTATTATCTTTGAATATATTTTGTGTTTTAAATACATATTTCTATGTATATTTTTAACAACTGAAACGCCTATTCATTTTGATGATTTTTTTTTTAGTTATCTAATATGAACAATATCAACAATTTTTTAAATTAGTTCACGTTATTTAGTTTTCGTATTACTCGGATGAAAAATTAAAAGGTTATTAAAAAAAAACTTGTGTATATTAATTTGTACAGATGTATCAATGTTTTGTTTTAAAATATACATCAGTTACTTCTTTGTTTTACTTCGGAAGAAAATAAGAGTTTTTTAAAAAATAATTCAGTTATATATGTATCATTATTTTGCCCTTTTTTTCAGTTTGATTTTTTTCTATTATTTTTTTTATTGCTCAAAAATCTTGATTATAAATTTACAAATACAGACTGTGAACTCATTTTTTCTATACGTGCATTTTTTAGAGTTTGTCATACTTAAACCATGTTAAAAGTTGTATTTTTTGAGAACATCAATGCTTTTTGAACTATGTATCGAAGTCATCGATGTTTTAACTTTAAGAAATCGATATTTTGCCACCGATGTCACGCTCTATATTCCATGGTATCAAATCTATGTCGTGAATAAAAAAATTGATAAATTGCTTATAATCAGTATCGCACTCGTTTCATCTTTTTTGCTTCAATACAAAAACAGCAACAGGATGTGATGTGCCAATACCTTGCAGTAAGAATCTTTAAAATGCCCTGAGTTCTAATTTTTCAAACACTTGAAAAAGTTTAGGAACCTCTGACTTGAACATTATTGATGCAACCAACATGTTTTGATGAATATATATGTTTGAGGACTTGACCCATGATTTAAATAAACAGAAGACAACAGCCCAGTAAATCTTTGGGACCTGTAACAAATCAAAAACAAAATATTTTAAAATATTATACAGTGGAACCTCAGTAACTCGACACCCCAAGGAACCACGAGCATGGGTGGCTCGTACAGGGGGGCGACTGCCCCTCACTTCCAAAAGCAAAGGGACCTTGCCCCCTCACTGTCAAAAAGTAATGTTCAATTGAAAAATTATTTTGTACTCAATGTATTGATTTCTTTCACGAAAATAAAAGGTGAATGTTCCTAAAAATAGACTTTGTCCATGTTGTTTTATAAAAAGGAAACTTTGAATCGAAAAAGGGAGTCTATGGTGGATTTTCGTCTTGATTTTAAGGCACTTCTTCGACGTTCTTTACAGGTCATATAATGAGCAACGCTAAAATCCAATCATATTGCAAAACTTTTCTTTAAAAAAAAAGTGTATGGAGATGTTGTCCTCCCCCCCCCCCTTTTTTGGTGAACTAGCAGCCTATGACCACGAAAATATGCCGAGTTAAACGGGTGTCAACTTACCGAAGCTCCATATTTTCAACTATTGTAGTGTTTCCTAACTAGTTCTTGTGAGCAACGTTAAGAAATTAATGTCAGTTCATTAACTTTTATTTCTTTTTCTTCCTTTCTAGTGTTTTTTTTTTAAAGAGCATAGTAAAATAAATAAACCAATTTTGAATATCTCATTAGGAATAAACCCACATTTTTTTAAAAGAATTCAGAGCTCCTACTCAAAGAGAAGTCCAGCTCACGCTTATTTGAAGAAGCGTCAATCCATGCGAAATCATACAGGAAAACTAAACAAAGTTGCTCACTATTTTTGATTTTTAAAACCTTTTGCCTGTTAATTAACTGTTATATTGGGAGCATGAAACAATGGTTTAAAAAATTTTAAACCTTCAGAATTTTTTTTGGCAAGCACTTTTCAGTAGCTGCGGAAACGACTTTTCGTGAAAAGAGTACTTTGTGAAGATGCTTATAACTTTTTTATTTATAAATATATCAAAATGATTTAAAATTTGATTGAGCAAAAAATGATCTAAATTTCTATACCAGTTATTTTTCTGATAATTAGTAACAAATTTGCGTAAAATTGGCTTAAAAATAAGATTTTTTGTGTGAAATTTTACATTTTTGGCATAAAAATATTAGTAGAAGGAATTAAGACTCACCCTTACTTTTTTTCCCTTGAATAGATATCTCATAGGACTATTCCCAGAAGTAGTGTGAAACATTTGCAGACAGTCCTTTTTTTATATAATTTGTCAAACTTGGCATTTTGGAGAAAAAATGCTAACTTTGAGATTTAATATCTGAAAAGGGACTGAATGAAAATCTACAAACATTCAACTGGGTAACCTTCTTATAGTAGTAAATATGTAGCAAAATTTTTATGAGTGATATCGTTCTAGTTTTAGAGATATGGAGCCGCGAAGTTGACTGAAAAATCTCATTTATTTTGACGCCAAAAAATCATCACATAATGCAAAATTAATTATTCCCATAATATTAGATGAGTTTTTTATTATATAAACTAACCCTTTTACCAAAACATATAATATTTAAATTTATTTTCCATTTACAGAAAGAAATAATTTATATATTATACTCTTATAAATGCATTTTTTTCTACATGTTAGTCATAAAAACATGATTTTCCACTCTAAAGCTGGGCTTTCACGGTCTTTATTCATCTAGTGAGCAAATTATTCAATTTTAAAAGTTTAAAGCGTTAAAACCCCCCTACAGCACCAAAAAAAGTCGCTCAAAATCCGAATTTAAGCACTAGATCCTGCCATTTTCCGTGAGACTGCGTCTGTATAACAGCAGAAAATGGCGGACGTATTTTCGCGAAAAAGGGGTAGGATCTAGAGCAGTGTTTCCCAACCTTTTCAAGCTAATCACCCCCTTCAAGATGCTAACTGACACCTATCTGCCCCCCCCCCCCGTTCTTTTTTCTTCCTCGAAAAAACCATAATTTGGAGCAAGTGAACATCTATAATATTAAAAATATAAGTACCTACATTAGCGGTAAATTCTTAAGGGGCGATAGGTATTTAGAAGAGAAAATAGCAGTGTAAAAGGGTGCCGTAAATCAGGGTTACTTGGACCCTAGGGGGTTACTTGAGCCCACTACAATAAAATGATAAAATCTAGGTTTGGTACCTACTAGTTGAAGACTTGCACGTAGTTCCTCGTTTCTCCACTAGGTAGAAGCCTCTGCAGTCTCTAACGCTAGTACCAAACCCAGATTTTATCATTTTACTGTGGGCTCAAGTAGCCCTCTTGTGGGTCCAAGTAACCCTGATTTACGGTAACGAAAACCGAAATTGTAAATATGTACGAAACTGCTTGTTCAGTGTTCAGACAATTAATTACACGTTAAGAAAGAAACAAATTGAAGTTCAAGCGCTTCCTCTTTGCACCTCGGATTAACCTTAGTGAATATTTTATCTTTCACTGTAAATTTTATGAATTTTCAGATTTTCAATTTATTTTCCTTCCAATTTTTTGTTTCAATGATTTTAATTACCCAGATTCCAGCGAACAAAAGAAAATAATTTCTTGAAAAATGTATTTCTGTTTTTTGATAAGTACATCAATGATCTTAGTTAAATGTTTCCCTTCAAATGATTATATCAGTTCGCTTCGTGAAAGAAAAAAAATAAAGGTATTTTATTTATTCATTAATATTTTTAGTTTAAAAGTGATTAGTCATAGTATCTTTATTGCGTACATTTTACTTCAAATTAAAGTTAGGTACTTATATTGTTAATATTATAGATGTTCACTTGCTCCAAATTATGGTTTTTTCGAGGAAGAAAAAAGAAGGGGGGGGGGGCGATAGGTGTCAGTCAGCATCTTGAAGGGGGTAATGAGCTTGAAAAGGTTGGGAAACACTGCTCTAGATCCTACCCTTTTTCGCGAAAATACGCCCGCCATTTTCTGCTGTTATACAGACGCAGTCTCACGGAAAAGAGCTTAAATGCGGATTTTGAGCGACTTTTTGGTGCTGTAGGTAGGTTTTAACGCTTTAAACTTTTAAAAATGAATGAAGAGTTGTAGGTTAGATTAAAAATATAATTGTTTTTTGCTCACTAGATGCATAAAGACCGTGAAAGCCCAGCTTTAGAGTAGAAAATCATGTTTTTATGACTAACACGTAGAAAAAAATGCATTTATAAAAGCATAATATCTAAATTATTTCTTTCCGTAAATGGAAAATAAACTTAAATATTACATGTTTTGGTAGAAAGGTTAGTTTATCCCACAAAAAACTCATCTAATATTACGAGAATAATTAATTTTGCATTATGTGATGATTTTTTGGCGTCAAAATAAATGAGATTTTTCAGTCAACTTCGCGGCTCTATATCTCTAAAACTAGAACGATATAACTCATAAAAATTTTGCTACATATTTACTACTATAAGAAGGTTATCCAGTTAAATTTTTGTAGATTTTCATTCAGTCCCTTTTCAGATATTAAATCTCAAAGTTAGCACTTTTTCTCCAAAATGCCAAGTTTGACAAATTATATAAAAAAAAGGACTGTCTTCAAATGTTTCACACTACTTCTGGGAATAGTCCTATGAGATATCTATTCAAGGAAAAAAAGTAAGGGTGAGTCTTAATTCCTTCTACTAATATTTTTATGCCAAAAATGTAAAATTTCACACAAAAAATCTTATTTTTAAGCCAATTTTACACAAATTTGTTACTAATTATCAGAAAAATAACTGATATAGAAATTTAGATCATTTTTTTGCTCAATCAAGTGGTTTTTAAATCATTTTGATATATTTATAAATAAAAAAGTTATAAGCATCTTCAAAAAGTACTCTTTTCACGAAAAGTCGCTTCCGCAGCTACTGAAAAGTGCTTACCAAAAAAAAAAAAAAACAAAAATAAAAAAAAACATCTGAGGTTTTTTTAAAATTTATTTTTTTATTAAACCAATTTGGGTTTTTTTCATGCTCCCAATTGTAACGCAGTTTATAATTTTTAACAGGCACAAAAAAGTTTTTTTAAAACTCAAAATATAGTGGAGGATGCAAACCCATGGGTTCCCCCCTGTAATGAATCTCTCACAGAGATTTTATGACCCCACCAACATACGTGCCTTGCTATTTGAGTTTTAGCACTGGGTTGTTCCTCTTCTGCGAGTGGGGCCCCTAGATTAGATTCTTTTTTTTTTCCAATTCTTTTTCCTTAGGCCTGGGAACGGTGGCAAACTCGCACACGACGACCCCCCCCCAAATTGGTGGGTGGCTATAGGGGTAAAGTGCCTCCCAGTAGGTCCGGCCAGTCTCCAGTTTTTTGTCCGGGCCACATATGACATAAAACCTCCTCATAAAAGTTATGTAAACATTTTTATTTTTAAATTTCCCAAAAAAATTAACAGATTATGAACCCCCGCCAATTTTTTCACACACCAAATTCATCGTGTTACCTATCCCCTCCAATTCATCAACCAGTGGGCCCAGTTTTGTAAAAGTTTTTTGGGTAAACCTTTGTTTGTTTTGAATTTAAGTTAATGAGTCCCCCCATTTTTCCATTTTTTTTTGGTGAATGGTGGTTGCCCCCCCCGTAATCCCAGAGATTGGCCGATTTTTTCTTTGCCTTTAATGTTTTTTTCAAGCCTAAAAGTGGACCACGCCCCAAATCTTAAAATTTGGCCCAATTAAACACTTTAAATTAAATTTTTAAATTCTACTGCTAACTGTAAATTTTGAGTGAGTTTTTTTTTATTTTTTAAATGGAAAAAATTGGTCCTTAACAAAAATGTTTTCCAATGAAAAAGAAGGCGAATTCCCTGGTTTTTTTTTTAGACCTCCGATTGGTTTTTTATTTTTTTTTAACGGGGTTTGGCCGACCTAACTGGGAATTACAGAACTCCCCTTCTGCCCTTTGTTCCCCCACAAATCAGTCGCCCGCCCCAAATGGTAAAAAAAGGCCGACCACTGGTTCTAAGCAGTTTGGATGATTTATCCAGTAGTCGGCCACATACTTAATGTAGCTTTTCATTCTTAATATGGGTTCATCAAATTAAAACTAAATTAACTTATTAAAATACAGCGACAATTTAACTGTTTTGAGTAAAAATACCTTTTCCAAAGTTTATTTTTCTTGAAAAATAATAATTAAACTGAATGTCTTAACTTCTTTTGACTACTATTTCGACATTTTATTGCTCCTAGTGTTGTAAATTTAATTGAAAATTCTAAAAAAGAGATTTTTAAATACGCATTCGTTGAGTAAAGATTATAAGTTTTAATATTCATGTAGTTATTATCAAATGGTGTTTTAATAGTTTTTCTTATTAAATTTTATCTTAAACTCATGAAATTGGCGAAACTAGTGATTTGACTTCTATTGATACTTATTCGGCAGTTATTCGGCAGTTATTAAACATTCCCCAATTATAGGAGATAAGATGCAAAACTTCAAGTCACATAGGCTCAAGTTGATGTGGGCTAATGAGTGCCAAGCATGTAGTTATTCTTTTGCTATTATGCTTAACTTTTTGCTTTACCAAAGGTTCAAGACCCCTGTGCTCTATTTGGGAAAATTGTTTCAAATGTTGGTATATTTTCACTAATGATTCTCCCCAAATGTTTGACTTCTTGAGTTTTCTTCGCTAGAGGATTAGAATTGTGCTGAGTTAATTTCAAAACTACATGGTTACATTGTTGCAAACTAAATTTTTGTCTGTTTTCAAGGTTATTCCTCGTTTACTAATATTCTTGTCGAAAGCTGTAAGATTACTTTCATAACATCCCGAGTTCCATTTACTTCCTTATTTCATCTTACTTCAATTAGTTTAAAACAAATAACCTTGCTTCAGTGGAACATTCTGTGCTAGATGAAGCCTTGATAGAGATTCCTTTCAGCGCATTTTTGAATGTATTTTTACTTGCACAGTTTTGGAAGCAATCATTTCTGAAACTACAGTTTTAGTTTTATGTTCCGTATGTTGAAATTCCGTTCTAATGAATGTGAACCAGTTAAGTGCCGACGTGATTATTGGTCATGAATTGTGTCGACTCTATTATTACGTCTTTATGTTTACATAAACAGTAAAGCAGTTTTTCATTTCTTGATTCTTTGGTCATTATCACTAAAAACTGCTGTTCACTACAAAACTATTCCTGTTTTTTTTTACTTCCTAAGCAAGAACATTTTGTACATTTAAAAAACTTCGTTTATTTTGTCCCTTCTTGCATCTTTAGTAAGTGCTGCTGAAATTCTTTTCTTCAGAAGCTTTTTTTTTTAAACTTTCTTTTTGATATAGACATATTTTTAGACGTTATTCAGAAAAAAATACTTTTTTAGTGCGAGTTTTTAAAATAAAACTGTTTTTAGGCAGCTAAAGTATAAAAACATTAATGTCCCGAGAATTCTGTGCTAATTGTACTGTCTAAAATTAATAATGGTAGATTGATAGTTAGAGAAATAAGTAAAGCACATAGTGTATCAAGAAGTACACTAACATGATCATCTACACAGTTGAGTACCAGAGGTACCACGAAAAATATGACCAGACTAAGTATAATGCATCGCTGCAGGCCCGTCATTTCACGTTTTTAGAGGGGGGGGGGGCAAAGGGTGCAAACACAATGCAATTTCATCGGAAAAAAGCAAACACCACGCCCATTTATATATTGATTAACTGATTTCTCAAAACCGGGGGGGGGGAGCAATTGACCCCCCTCCTGACCCCCCCAAATGACGGGTCTGGTTCGTTGTAAGTTTCCCTTTGTTTTGTTTTTTTTAATTCAACCCCCTATATCAGATAAGATCAATGAAAATGAAGTGGCCGACTACTGGATTCAACGTGGCCGAGCACTGGATTTCTGTGGCCGACTACTGGAGCATTTACTAGTGTTGACAACAGCTTGGATTTTAACATAATTTTTTTTTTAATTTCTGAAACAAGTAGGTGATTCACTATCAGAAAGGTTCATTCTAAAGTTTTACCTTGTTTTTGTTGCTGTATTGATAGCTATAAGTTCTAGGTTAGCCAAGATCCACAAAAGATCTCTTCAATGGCCGACTACTGGAGCACTTACCCTATCTCCTCTGGGTACTAGTGGGAACTCTCAAAAAAAAGATCTCTTTCCGGAAAACAATGAACTGACTGAGTCATAAAACAGCATTAGAATTCACAGAAAAGGTCGATGTGTAGCAAAAAGGGGACTAAAACGGTGTACAGTAACAGTATGGCGCATTCAGTGTTTTTTTTCCTATCTTAAAAAATGCCAACATGCATGTATATATACGTACGTACATGTAAAATGTGCGTACATAATTTTATCTAGTTGTCGGTAACTATCGCGAGTTCAGTGGTTTTTTTCCCGTCTCAAAAAATGTCAACATGCATGTGTATTTACGTACGGCAATGTATGTACATACTTACACTGGCGAGAAAAAAAATCCCAACACCAAGAAAGACTTGCGCTAGATAAACGAAATTTGGTAGGTGTGTTTATACAACTGAAAGATGACATGGATTGAAATTTCGTGCTCCGCGCATAAGTGTGGCGCAGCTGCCGTCACTCGGAACATGCAAATAAGGCTTGTTTTAAAAGCATGTTGCAAAGCTCTTAAGTATTATTTTTCCGTAAAATTTGACGCCATTGCGTTTATGTTAGTCAGGAATGTCTTTAAGAAGACGAAGAAGCCATTATAAACAGCTCACCGAGTTTGAACAAGGTCGTACAGTTTGACTACGAGAAGGTGGATTTTCATTTCGCGATATTGCACAAGGACTTGGTGGGAATGTTTCCACCCTGCATGATTATTGGAAGCTATGGTCAAGGGATGGTACTACCTCAAGAAGATCGAGTTCTGAGCAGCCACGTGGCATGACTGAGAAGGAAGATCGCATAATCCTGCGTACGGCTGTGGCGCATCGTACTGCATCTGCGGTTGTCATTCGAGATGCAGTTGGTACCGTCGTGACCCAAAGAATGGTACAAAATCGCTTATTTCAAGGACAGCTCCGAGCCAGGTAGCCTGTAACCGGTATTCCATTGACTGCAAACCATTGCCGTTTGCGACGGCAGTGGTGTCAAGACAGAGCTAACTGGAGGTCGGAGTTGAGATCTGTTGTAATTTCTGATGAAAACAGAATCTGCCTTGGTGCCAATTGTGGTCGTATGTTGGTCAGAAGGTGGCCAAGGAACCGCCTGCATCCAAGCAGTTTGCGACCCAGACACACGGGACCTACACCTGGGATCATGGTCTCGGGAGCAATTTCTTAAGACAGCAGAAGCACTCTTGTGGTTATCCCAAACACACTGACTGCAAATTTTTCATCAGTCTGGCAATTCAACCTATAGTGCAGCCCTTTAAAAGTAGCAATTAACAGGGAGTTTTCTAACAGGATAACGCTCGCCCTCACATCGCTAATGCAACGCAATGTGCTCTACAGAATGTTGACATGTTGCCATGACCTGCAAGATTACCAGATCTGTCTCCAATTGATTGCGTATGGGATATCATTGGACGGCAACTCCAGTATCATCCACAGTCAGCAATGACTGTCCTAGTATTGACACAACAAGTGCAACAAGCATGGCACTCTATCCTACAAAGTGACATTCGGCACCTGTATGACACAATGCATGCACGCTTGCAGGCTAACCTTTAAAGTTCTGGAGGTGACACCGGCTCTTAAAGTAACATAATTTCACATTTGCACAGCATTTTCTTGAGCTTAAATTAGCCAGTGATCTTGTACATTTAATCAATTAAACATGTTAACTAGACAATTGCATTACCCAAAGTTCATTTTTCTACAGTAACTTTTCTTACAGTAACAGTTTCCTACAGTCTACAGTAATTTTTTCTTGGTGTTGGGATTTTTTTCCGCCAGTGTATATACAGATGTGTTGGTAATGATAACAGTGTGGTGAGTTCACCTGTTTTTGCTCATCTCGAAAATGCCCAACGCGCCTAAAAGTTTCCACTTCAAAATGTCGGTAACGGTAATAGGTCATTGGTTCAACTTTTTTCCCATCTCAAAAAATGCCCAACGCAGCCAAAAAAAGTTTTCACTTCAAAAAAATTTGTCACACACAGTTATCATCAAGCTAGAGCAGTTATATAGACAGGCCGAGGCGTCGAGCTGAAGTTCGACCACTTTGGATCCATCTTAATTACTTTTACTTTCAATTTTTCATTGCTGCGGAGCTAGGGTTATCAGGGCAAAGTTTCTGGATATTGCCAAATTCACGTGCCGCTAACAATTTGCTAACAATGAAAAATTACCAAAACGCGACAATTCGCCAGAAAGAAAGAACAATCCGTCAAACCAAGGTTTCACTAAATAGCGTTTTATACAGGCTGTATCATTACTCAGAACATCAATGGTAAAGATTTGCCCGCTAGAGAGCGCTGAACAAGGACCACCCAAATGTTTGCTTACATTTATTAGCACATTGTTTCTGCTGTAAAAAGTGATGTTTATCCTATCTTTTAGGGTTAAAAAATATTGATATAGTTAACTGAAGTGGAGTACAGAGTGAATTGATGCCGAAGGCCTTATTAGTACTGCTTTTTAGGGGAAATAGATTCCCCTTTCAGGTAAAGTTAGTCACAACTTATGATTCAGTCATACGACATTCATTCATCTGTTTAAAACAACATATAGCAATGGCGTTCAATTTTTTACATCTCTGCATTAATAAAATATACGCTTAAATTCACCGACGATAAATAAAAAATGCAGCAATGAAATAATATTGTTCTAATTTGCTATTTTGTTTCATTATTTTTGCTCACACGATCTTAATTGCTACGCAAAAGTTCAGATGTTCATTTTGATGGCGTTGCCGCATCAGAGCGATAAATGGCGAATCTATTCGTCGAGACATTTCATTTTTTCATTTTGATGCCCCAGAATGAAATGTGCCGCAATGAAGTGATGGTGTAATTATTTTTTTTAGTAACAACGCATATGAGCATATATAATAGCTTGGTACTAAAGAGCAATACAAGTACGAAAAAAATAAACAAAACTATACAATATTGCGACGACCAACTATCATGGCGAACTGTGGACTGAATTTTAAAAAGTTCTATGGCAACCCGTTGGTAGTATTGGCTCGCTTAGCGAATAGATTTCGCCATTTATCGCTCTGCAGTGCCAGTGTCGTCTCATAGTTAATTAATAATTAGAATCAATTAAAATGAAAAATAATTCGCTAACTAATTAAAATAAGCCGTAAAAATGCAGAATAAACCAACAAATAAAACAAGCTATTAGATAACGCTTAAATATACTAAAATAGAATTGAATGCCAAATTGTAAAATTGTCGCCAACAAATTAACTTTTAATTTTGTCTTTTATTACCTGATTTGTATATAATGATGGTTACCATAAAATTCGATAGTTGTCGCTTGACAAAGACCACCGTTTTTATCCCAAGGATTTTGATCAAATGAAACAGCCTGTATAAAACGCTATCTAGTGAAGCCTTGGTCAAACTCACGCTGGATCCAAAGTGGTCAAACTTAAGCTTGATGCGTTGGCTCGTTTATATAGTGGCTTTACATCAAGATGAAGAAACCGAAGATACTCACTTTCAAAAACGAAAGCAAAAGAAGGCTCACTGCATCCACAGCCGTCTCAGCCATTGATGATGCCCAAGCAGCCTGTCGAAAATATTTTTCCTCACGTTCTTCATGGTGAGGGTTGTCACGTAAGTCGTCCGCAGCAGGCTCTCCGTCTCTTTCAGTAGAGACAGGAGCGATTCCTCCTTTTCTGGGTCACTTGCGTCTGATCCGTCTTCGGTAGTTCCAGAACTGGCCGCCAAGGCGAGCATCTCCAGCGCAGACTCTTCTTGCTGCAGCACCACCTGGGCGGAGGTCACGGCAATTTCGTGAGCCTGTTGGATGACAGCGCCGTCCGTGCTGGTCACCAGGGAGAGGTTCATGGCAATCGAATAGACATCTTGGCTCATTTGAATTTCAGAGATGGCGACACTTTTCAGATGATAGAGGGTCGCTTCGATCATTTCGCATACTTGTTTTATTTTCGCTGATTTGGATTCGGTGGATTTTTTCTTATTCTCAGCTTCTAAAATAAAATAGAAAAATTACTTAGCATTTTAGAACAGGAATACAGGCAGTGGCGTAGCGAGAGAGAGAAATGTTTCATGGGGGTGTCATGCGGAATTTTTCGAGATTTAAGTTTGAAAAACTATTTTAGGCCCTTACATGTGTGTTCCTACATGTAAATTTCGTATTCATGGTGGTAAGACCCCCATATCCCCCTTGGGTATGACACTGAATACAGTGTACGTCATAACTTCTTTCGGGATTAGGAAGCCTTCTCATAGCTTGACCACAGAGAGATGGCCGGTGAACTGGAAGTGGAAACGGATCGTTTCATTTTCAAATCGATTGCGTCAGCGATATCACGCAAGTAGTAAGAACTGCAATGAACAAAGTAGAAAAAAACTCACTTTTCCTACCTACTGCAGATCCTACCTACATTTCAAAATGCAGTGATCCGTTACCGCTTCTATTTTACCCACCATCTCGTCGTTGTTGTTGTCTTGTGCCAGCCAGGTTGGCAATTTGGGGTGCGCTGCTTCACTTTTCCTGTTGTACCGTCATTTGGTGTGAAGTCCGGGTTCCACAAAACGCACATGCCATAGGGATCCGTTAAAAGGGTATGCAGCCAACAGCACAAAAAACATTGACAACAAGAAGTTCTGTCAAGAACTAAACGAGCCTACTTTCCTGTACATCGACATCGGCATTGTAGCATCTGATCAATATTCTCTTGATTATCTGAAACTAAAAATTATGCCAAACATATCTTTATAGCACTTAAAGCTGATTTCTGAAAGCAAAATATACCCCTCTCATCAGATAAAATAGACACGTAAAAAGTAAATAAAACGAGTCAATAAAGTTTTGTCGCACCTTTTAAAGAATGTAACTGTTATAGTTCTTCCGTAGAAAAATTCCACAATCGTTTTCAAAAGAAAAAAAAATAAATAAATAAAATAAAAGTACAAAGAACTTCAAAACACATTTTATCAAAGAAAGAAAAAAAACTTGTTCGTTAATAAAATGTCTTGAATTTCATTTTTAATCCGTTGCCAGTTGTTAAATATAAATAAGGAATAAAATGCTCTCGTGAATGAAAAATTTTTGTTAACAAAAAAAAATCCAAAATCGTCTGATAAAAAAAAAAAATAATAATAAATTAAACAAACAAATAAATAAATAAACAAAAAATCGTCTGCCCAGTCAGTCATTTTTTCTGAGCCTGCATTTCCGCCATGTTTGCGGAGTCGGAGTCGGAATCAGAGTCCTCACAGAAGATTATTCAGAAAAGTACTTTACAATACATTATTTATCAAAACCATTTTCTTACAAAGTTAGTTTGAAGGAAATCCGCCATGAAGTTCAGAATCAACATTCAATTTAAATTTCTCCGTAGGAGCTCATGTTAAAATTTTTTCTGAACGGTTCATCATTGAACGAAAAATTGTTCAAATTGAAAAGTGAAATATGGGAAGGAGCCTCTCCGAGATCTTTCGAACAAAAAAAAGTTCATTCAATTCCGACGGTTCACTTAAAAGTTATTAGGTGGGGAAAGGTTGTTTGAACGGTTCAATGTTGAACGAAAAAAATGTTCAAATTGAAAATTTAAATACGGTAATGAAGCATCCTTGACGAGATCTTTCGAACAAAAAAAAGTTTGTTTAAATCGGACTGTTCACTCAAAAGTTATTAGGTGTGAGAGCTTGTTTGAACGGTTCAATGTTGAACGAAAAATTGTTCAAATCGGAAATTTAAAAACGGGGATGAAGTATCCTTGCCGAGATCTTTCGAACAAAAAAAAGTTTGTTTAAATCGAACGGTTCACTCAAAAGTTATTAGGGGTGAGAGCTTGTTTGAACGGTTCAATGTTGAACGAAAAATTGTTCAAATCGAAAATGTAGATACGGGAATGAAGTACCCTTGAAAAGATCTTTCGAACAAAAAAAAAAGTTTGTTCAAATCGGACTGTTAACTAAAAAGTTAATATCGCGGGCCAGGTTGTTTGAACGGTTTAAAGTTGCACCAAAAATTGTTCAAATCGAAAAATCAAATATGGGAATGAGCTGTACTCGCCGAGATCTTTCCAACAAAAAACAGTTTGTCCAAATCGGAATGTTCATTCAAAAGTTATTAGGGGGGGGACAGACAGACCGACCGACCGACCGACACACAAATTCCCCATCTCAATACCCTACTTTCAAATTTTTAATTTTTCGATTATTCATTTTACTCTTTTTATTTTTTTTACTTGGCGATATTTTTTGACTTGGCGATATTTTTTTGACTTGGCGATATTTTTTGGACTTGGCGACATTTTTTAGATGCATTAAGCCAATTTTAATTCTTTTTTCGTCTCTTTTATTTTTAACGGGAAAGTAGGCTAAAAAGAAAGGATAGGGACAAGAGTGAGAAAGTGCATCCGAGCCGGGATTAGAACTTGGAACCTCCCCATCGGCAGTCAGACTTCTCTGCCCACTAGACTCTAGACAAGGTGACCGACGCCATCTCTTCGTGGTCAAGCTTTTTAACAAAGGTCTTCCCAACACAGCAACAACGTTGTTCTTACTGGAGAAAGACAACCGACAGCAAAAAGCAATCTTGATTACTCCAAAAAAAAGACTGATTAATTAATATTTGTGTTAGACAGATTCAAACCAAATGTTTCGCAATCAAAACTGCGATGGAAAATCTTTTAAAGAAGCAAAAGAAACAAAAAAGGCTTTCTTGGTTCCTATGTCAATCTTGATTGCAAAAAATGTGCTCTGAATTTGGCAGAAAAAAACTCAAGTTCAATGCTTTAAAGCGTGAAACTGTCGCTTAAATAATGCTTGTCTTTTATCCCGAAAATTTTAAATTTTGGCTTTTAATTGTTACGCTTATAAAACAGTAAGTAGCCGCCCCTAAGTAATCTATGCGAATCAATTAGAGAAATTTAAACATTTTCAAAGTTGACAACATGCGCACACAAAAAGAAAAACAAAGAAAGTGCAGAAAAGAAAAGGAAATATGACACCTAACATGTGATTGTTCTATACTTACTTCAAACTAAACTACATGGAAGAATAGTATTGTTACAAATCTTGTAAATAGTTGTTGTTTTTCCTGCCTTGCACCATTTCACTAGTTTTGGTTTTATCTGGCGACATGTTGCAAAAATATCTGAAGAGATCACTTTTACCATTGGTATACCGACCCCGTAACATTTTGTAGTTTTTGCACTTCCCCTACATTTAATAAGCATGAAGACATTTTCGCTCGGAGTTGTAATATCGTGGGGTTTTCTTTTTATCACTAGAATTTTCTTGAATGGATTATGTAAGTTTACGAATGAATCGAACGCTCCGGATTTTGATAGAATGTTGTAGAAATTTCCTTCCGAGTATAAATAGCTGTCCAACTGCCTTGAACACAGTTAGTTGTTTTCAGATTTGATTTCTGAGAGGATCGTTTTATTCGCTTGGGCGAATGTTTGTTTTGCTTTTGTAATTTCTTAATTACTCTTCACGTTAGATACGTGGTGCTGAGTTACTTTTGAGAGTACAGTGTACTGTTTGCTACCTAATTGCTGGATGTTTAGCAATTGTTTCCAGCTCCTATTGTAAATAAGTGAACATACTTGTAAATAAATTTATAGTTACTTCCTCAAGATTGGAATGATTATTTAAGAAAGTCGAAGGTGCTACGGACTCGTTACAGTATACATTATGTTTAATACTCAAATTATATTTGAAGATTATGATTATTTGCAGCTGCTTCAAATACTTGCAAAGTTTATATTGAGATTAAAATTATAGCTTTTTAAATCAATGACTTATTGCGAGTAGGGGGACAATGATATAGGTTCATATATTTCTTAGAGGAAAACTATAATAAAAACTCATATTTATGTTGGGGGAATACTTTTTAAACACTCAATATTCTTTTAAACATTGTTGGAAATGGTAGGTTATAGGCTCCTAATGAACATACTAAAAGTATACTTCCGTACTAGTGGGACAAATATATATATATATTTTTTTTGGCAGCCATCTTGAAAAATCATGAAAACCATGAGCTCACCAGTAAATGTTTTAAAGATCAAACGTTACCTGAAGTTAGACCAAGCAGTAACAATTAAAGTACTGACAAAATGAATTGAAATGCAAGTGGATAAAAGTGATATGTGACAATTTTTAAAACTTACTTTTTACTATGGATGAAGGTGATAAGTCCATCAGTATCATGTCCCGTTTAGTCACATAAATGGTTGGTAACTAAGAATATGACCCCGTTTTAACCGAGGAAAATCCCCCGTTTCAACCGAGGATCCCGAGGAAAATCCATTAAAAAATAACACAATATTTTTTTTGCATAGCTTTTTCTCGAAATTAAAAAAAAAAAAATGTCACATATCACTTTTATCCGCCTACCTCTTCAATTATTATTGCTGGTGAGACTCAACTACGTAGATCCACGTCTCTTAACACAGAAGATGCTTGGCTGTAAATCTTTAGACAATAGTGCTCAAAAAGCAAGTGAATTTTTCAGTTACGAATTATCTGTTCCACCAGCTGCACTATTTGCATAGGCGGACTTACGGGGGTGCCAGGGGGTGCACCGCACCCCCCAACATTTTGCTTAAATTTTGAAAAAAAAAAAAAAATAGCGTATTTCGTCTGGAAACAGTTTAGAAAATAAGTTATATTATTTCATAGCTACAATCCAACTTAACTCACCAAAAAGAAAACTCAAAAATACAACATATTACACTGCTCGACATTGAAAATGCAACTCCAAAAAGGAGTGGTCAGAAATTGATGAAATTTGGTAAGAAGACAGAGACAGCATGGAACAATAAGTGATATTTATTTCAAAATAAATAAGCAAAATTTAGAGCGAGGACTGCGTCGGCTCAGTAAGAAGTAGGACCACCGCGGACAGCGATGCACGAAGAAACACGTCTAGGCATGGAGTCAATAAGCCTGCGGATGGTGTCCTGAGGGATGGCACTCCATTCCCTTTCAACCATTTGCCACAGTTCGTCCTCTGAACGAGGCAGTGACAGGTTCTGCAAACGGCGTCCAATCACGTCCCACACATGTTCGATTGGTGACAAGTCAGGAGAGTATGGTGGCCAGGAAAGCATCTGTACACCTCGTAGAGCATGTTGGCTGATTCGAGCACTGTGAGGCCGGGCGTTATCCTGTTGAAAAATTGCATTTGG
The DNA here is from genome assembly GCA_038373865.1 of Uloborus plumipes. Classification (NCBI taxonomy): domain Eukaryota; kingdom Metazoa; phylum Arthropoda; class Arachnida; order Araneae; family Uloboridae; genus Uloborus; species Uloborus plumipes. The sequence goes on along the minus strand of JAXGGA010011530.1, from coordinate 7,590 downwards.
CAGACCCTGAAGGTAGGGGATTGCCACCGGCCGCAGTACATTATCTACATATCGTTGGGCCGTCATAGTGCCCCGAATACGAACTAGAGGTGATACGGAATTGTATGCAATAGCGCCCCAAACCATTATGCCACGTTGTCGCGCTGTGGGGCGTTCCACAGTTACTGCCGGATTCGATCTTTCTCCACGTCGACGCCACACACGTATGCGATGACTATCGCTGGACAAACAGAAGCGGGATTCATCTGAGAACACTACGGTTTGCCATTCTGCCATCCACGTCGCTCTGGTCCGGCACCATTCCAAACGTTGGAGTCTGTGCTGTGAGGTCAATGGCAGTCTTCTTAGCGGGCGCCGTGATTGCAGGCCACGTGCAACCAGTCGACGGGAAATGGTTCTGGTCGACACAGGAACATCCAGGGTACCTTGCACGTGCTGCAGAATCGACGTACAAGTGACTTGCGGGTCCGCCACAGCTTGTCGGTGAATCCGTCGATCCAAGCGGTCTGACGTCACTCTGGCTGCACCTGCACCCCTCAATGTGGCTACATTTACTCTTTCCAACCATCTCCGACACAGCCGATGCACAGTGCTTGCATCCATGTGGGTATCAGCTGCAATTTGACGTATGGACCAACCTCCCCTTCTCAGTCCGATCACCATACCCCTTGTAAAGTCGTCTATATGCTGGAAGTGTCTTCGTTGAGGACGGCGTGGCATTTCCTCCTATCACACGTATCCTTCGAGACAAAAACCAAATTTCTCCGATAATTAGTCTGGCAGAAAAACCAACATGAACATAGCCCACTTTTCAACTTCATTCTCTTATATCTTACTTCACGTGCGTCGGAGAGCTGCGCATTTCATATCATTTGCATAACTCAGTGACGTGCGTCTACAGTAAAATTTGCATGAATTTCTGACCACTCCTTCTTGGTGTTGCATTTTCAATGTCGAGCAGTGTATGTACTTCAGAAGTTCGGACGGACCCCCTCCTGAAAATTACTAACTTTACGCTCCGTGCGCCAAAAAAAATAAAAAAAGCTTGATTGGATAACTAAAATTTTTGTTTTGATTACCCGGGAATGCCGGGGGGGGGGGGGAGGGGCAGAAATCTCGGTTTGTTGCACCTCCAGAATTCACAGCCTAAGTCCGCTTATGACTATTTGACTGCTCAGAAAATGAGAAAAACAGATAAATCTTGTTTGGTAAAGTCATTAGATACCTTGAATGTCAATACGATACATTCGTATTAGAATATTTCCTACGTTCTTGATGGAGATGCATTGGTTCACCCATTACCATGATCTGCTTCTGCAACATTTAAAGATCTTATGTCAACACACAAAGCAACAAATGTTATCAAAAGATATGGAAAAGTGACCATAGTAATAAATGGGTAAAAGAAACCCAACATAAAATATCTGGCGCACAGATTGCGCATGAGGAAATCAACAGTTATATTTGATGAAAATTCACCTATAGTTTGAAAAAAAAATATTTCCAACGCTGTAAACAAACAACGTTTTGACAACATACTAGCGAGATGTTTTGAAAGGCGATGTCGATTCAAGCGGAAGGTAGCGCAGACACGATGATCATTAAAGAAGCTTTAAAACTAGCACAGAAACATATGATAGTAGTTGCGGATGATACAGATATTCTTTCTTTACTGTATCATTCATCTAAGAGTATTTTTATGAAGTCTGGCCACGCAGTCCGATAACGTTCGTGACATTCAAGCAGAGAAGCATGCAAAACTTTACCTTTTGTTCACGCATGGATACGGTGTGACACTACCAGTGCGTTTTTTGCAAAAGTAAACCCTCTGTTTTCAAAAATTTTATAAAATTTGATACTCTCAGCGATTAGGACTGCCTTTTCAGATCATCGAAAGATGTTACGATGGAAGACTTGGTCGAAATTCGTTGTAAAATAGTTGTCTCATCATATGGAGGTAACATCGACAGAGACCACTTTTGCATATCCCTACATTCAACAACTTAGGAAAATGGCTTCAGCTAAAAATGAATTCGACATTGCTCGTTGCTTTCAACACCAAATGCGGAAAAATCTCATCTCTATTGAATACATTTGCAGTTCCTTTATTGGAAAAACCTAGAATCACAAACTCTTGATCCCACACTTTGGGGATGGCAGTTGGTAGACGGAGAATTTCAGCCGATATCCACATACTTTTGACAACAGCATTAGATAAACTCTTAAAAACACTTGGAGCCATATAACATTGCAAAATGTTTATGTTTTCAATATAGGCTTCCATGCTCGTTAGTTTGTAAAAACTGTTGTTTAAAGAGCCGCACAAACACAGGGGATATTTTGGATTTGGATGATGATGAAATTTCATTTTAATGGATACAAATATTTTTATTTTATGAAAACTTCTTTAATTACATGATTGTTTCTTGATTCTTATAGTTTTTTTTTTAATCATCCAATTTAACTTTTAAAGAAAATATATTTATTTTATTTAAGTTCAATAAAGATGAACTTGGAGGCAAAGATATTCACGGTTTTTAAGCCTCTTAGATCAATAAATGATGTTTTTGACACAACGAAAGAGTTCAGTGTTTTGGGCCCCATTTCGTTATTTTTTTTAATTAGTCTAAACCAAAATCACTTTCTTTTTCAGTATAAAATTACCTTTCATTCGATACCACATATGATATGTTTTTAAACCACTGTCAAGTACGGAACATATTCGATATTTCCGCCAACATTTTGCTATTGATCCTAATATTTTAAGGAAACAAGAGCAAACACACTTTTTAATGCTTACATTTGATGCAAAGATACTCCTGGCACAGTTATTTTTACCAAAATTTTTGGTAAATTAAAATTTAATTTGTTTGTATGCTTCATCTAAAGTCAACCTCTTGTAACAGGCTTTATGAATCAGTTTTTTTTTTTTTTTTCACATTCATTAATTCAGCAACAAGAGAACAAATTGTAGATTTTGAAAGCTAAGGTTCCAATGTAAATAAAACATATCTTATTTGTAAAGAAGTAATAATTAAAGCTTTAAAAAATATATATACTGTCGTCCCGGCTTAATCGGGTAACAGATAAACGAATACCCCGCTTATACGAATAAAACCGTCTGGAACCGAACATTTCCCCATAAACACAATGTTAAATATCCCCGCTTAATCGAATAATATTTTTATCTTCCTTTGCAAAAAATTTTGCTAAGAAAAATGTAAAATAAAATAAAAGTGTTCCCACAAGATCTTGGAGCAAACAAACTACTATTGTGGACTGTTTCAGAAAATAAAAGTGAAAGGCGAAAAACAAATTTTTTTGTAGCACAAGTTGTAAGTTATTTTTTTATGATTTTCATATGACCGTACAATATTTATACTCAATTATTATACTATTTCGTTCTTAACTTTTCTTATTTCAAAATCTTTTTACCAATAATATTAATTATTTCCTTTATATAGCTATTTCTTTGTTATTACTACGTTTTGAGACTAAAAATGTCAAAATGGAAAGGTGAAAAAATGTTCCCCGCTTAATCGAATAAAATTTCTTGGAACCGACAGTATTCGATTAAGCGGGGCAGACAGTATTGGGCTATTCCACGAAAGAGTACCCATTTTTTCCAGCACTTTACGTTTTATACATTTCATTAAAAAATGAGAAGTCATGATGAGAATGTTTTCCTCAAGAAATCACACTTAAGTGTATGTACACTGTTAAAACTATTGGTTGCAATTGGCACCTTTCCGGGGTGAAACGCTTGTAACAGGAGCGGCACCCAATAGGGTGCCGAGATTTCACCCTTGGCTTGGGTGAAAAACTGGCACCCTCAATTCAACGAGCAGCACGGGTGAAAGATGGAACCGTATAGGAGAGCATAATGGCACCCTCACTGTTCACTATTGCAGATCCCCCCTGTGCTGTGTGCGTTTTTGTTTTTCAATTGTGTTTACTTTTATTTATTGTTTTTATTCACGAAGTCTTGGTACATTTTCACCTTGAATTCAGATTTGAAAATGATCGAAACTTGCAATTTAAGGCATTTTCTCACAGTTCAGACTTTCCAACATATTTTAAAAGAATTCATAACTTGGATTCAACTCAGTAGTTTTAAAATGCTATTGATATTTACAACTGCATCATCTGTACCGAAAATGAAGAGGGAGGGTATTTTATGGATCCCTTTCAAAAACAATCAAAAATATTCAGTTGTATTATTCGATCAATAAAAAATTGAATCGTTTCATTAACTTCTAAATTTTTAGTCAAGAGTAACATATTAAATACGTATGTAAAGTTCGACATTTAAATATCTAAACTAAAGGACTAAGAGATAGGGGTATTTGAAAAGCAGTTTTTGTTAAACGTCCAGTTTCTCGACGGATTAAAAATCGAAATACATTTTAAGGATCTATTCATTTCAACCGAGGGAAGAAAAAAAAAGTAAGCTCTGGTTATAACGAACTTAGCATTCGTTATCAATAACGCCAACGAAAGATATTGACTCTTTCTTTCTTGTTTTTATCGTGGCACACAGACGCATGATAAAAACAAATAAGAAAGAAAGAGTCAGGCAGATTTTTTTTTTTCCCCTTTCCTTCGCGTTCTGCTTGTTGGTTGTGTCTACGACGCAAAAGAGAATCGCTAAAAGAGATAAATGTCCGTTGGAACAATTTAAAAAGATTGTTATATGTTGGAAACTCTTAGAACTATGATTAAATGCATGTACTTACGTGAGAAATCGAAGATTAAAATGAAGAATTAATCCATTTTTGTAATAAACTCAAGGTGAAATCCAAGACTGAAAACACTGTACCAAAAATTCTGTCGTGTCGACGTAAACAAGATGTCTGCCTTTCAAATGGTTGATGGTGATGAGACCTTGGAGTCGCAATGCGCAGCCGCGGGCTACCAGGGGTGCCTTTCAGATTTCTCACTGAGCACGCGCTCGCCTAAAGGGTGCCAAAGGCGCTCGAGAATAAGCAGTGGGCACCTTCTGAGAGGCCTTTTGGTACGAAAAGAGCATTTCAAATTCGCTATGGCACGCTATGGCACCTTGTTTTAACCCCAGCTTTCTTATTTGCACCCCTGAGTCACCCGTAGTTTTAACAGTGTATGATTTCCTAAGCAACAAAAATTTGTTCATTACCCTTTTTATTATTATTTTTAATGACATAGATGAAGCGTCACGTGTGGGACAAACTATCGTTTTCTGTGGAATGGGGAAAAAAAGCTTTCATCATAACTGTGAACTAAACGTATTCGCATTTCTTAAGGATATTTTTGGTTCAAATCTAAAGCATCGACATCGGAGAAACACAGAACACAAAACATTGATGTTAGAAAAAGCATCGACGATCAAACATCGATGTTTCAACAAAAACATCGATATTTTGACAGCATCGACATCGATGTCGCACCACTACTACAGACTAAAGGTCGAGACTAGCGATCGCCACTCGCCAGTGGCGACTAACGATTTTTTTTTTTTTTTGGCGACAACAAAATATGATGTTGGTCCCCAAACTAGCGACTTCCTTTTTTTTCCTTATACCGGTGCATCGCTCCGATTATGAAATGAAAATAGGCCCATCAGCCTCGTCACTGGTGGTCAATATTAACTTAGAGAGAAAATCGGAGTATATCTGCTTTAATAAGCATATAAGTTCGAAATGAATAATTTTAATTTTGATAAAAGGTTTTCAAGTTTTATTTAAAACCTTTTACTTTTTTTAATCTATACTACATTAATTAAGATTTATAGAAGTACATAATGTAATATTACTATATGCGGAGTGAAGTAGAGTAGTATTATACACTGCAAAAAATAAGTTGTTGTTTTTACAGTATAGTACTGAAAGCAGATTTTTGAGTTTAAAACTGTAAAAGAGCTGTAATAAACTGTAAAACTAGCTACTTCACAGTTTATTACTCTAAAACTAGCAAGTTTACAGTTTATTACTGTAAAATAAACAATGCTACAGTTTATTGCCATAAAACCAAACTATATGGTAGTGGGAGGTCGGAAAATGCCAATTCTTAGCAGTAATTAGTTTTAAGCTCGTTTGAATTAACGAGGTAAGCAATTCTTCGAGTAAAACTTTTCAAAAGTGATTTCGGAACTGTTTTATGTAAAAGAAAAAATGCATGAAAACTTACCCATATCTATATGAAATATACAACAGGATCAAAAGTTCGAAAAGATACCCCAAGCTCCAATGAATCACAAGCCTTTTGTTTGTGAGTCAAAACTCTGCCAGCCCACTCCTTATGACCCGACGGCACACACTGGAATAACTAAATGTCTATAGACCAAATTTACTTTCAAAACCGGTATCACCTTTTTTCATTCTTTTTCCATTTTGAAGTCAAAAAAACGAAACTCAAATGTTTACATTTAGTTTGTCTTTCTCAAAACGAATTATTTGCATTTCTTAAAGAAAAGTTTCGAACTATTACTCCTCGACCCCTCCCCTTTCCTGGAATCGAAAATTGAATCCGAGGTACAAACAAAGAGTTAGAATCGACTCCATAATTATAGTTAGAGCAGAAGCCATCATGCGGAAATGCAAAACATTCGCTTAGTTTATAAATCTGATGAGCGAAATTACACCGCAATGTGTAGTTAGCCATGAAAAAGAAAATTTGGATTGCGCGATTCTGAGAATCTCAATCAAAGAACGGCAGAGGACAGAGAAAAGGTTTTTTTTTCTAGTAGAGAGTATAATAAAAGAAAATTATAGAGAGACGAGATAAATATTTTATTTTTTTAATCAGTGTTAGATTATACTCCCTTTTTCTTTTCAACTTTCCATAATGTTAGCAATAACGTGGATGAGCCAAAGGAGGTCGGTTCTTTAGAGGTACCTCCCCCCTCCCTTTCCCTTCTAAAAAGAAAGGAGAATGCATTTTATTTTTCACTAGCTGCGGTCAGTGGCATAATTAGGGGTTTGTAGGAGTAGCTCTTTCAAGAGAGCTTGCGCAACACCTGGGGGGGGGGGGGGTGCATTTTGACAGATAAAAAACAAGAAAAAGAGAGTTAAAGAATTTTTTCTTTCAGTGTTTTTGTTGAAAAATATTATTGAAAAAAACTCGTAAGAATAAGAGCTAGAGAAGAAAATGGAACATTTAATCCGAAAATCGACATTAGGCATCATTAAAAACATTTTTAAAAAGAAAAAGAAGAACATCAAAGCTGCAATTTTGCCTTGAAATTTGCCAAATAATAAAATTTTCCTGTGTAAAGAATGATTTTGGGGGATCACAGTGACCTCCAATCAAGGTGACCATGGGGGGGGGGGTGCGATTTTTTAAGTTCGACACGGGCGCTGAAGCCCCTAGGTACGTTACGTTGCCCAGCAATCCACGGTCTACCTTGAACATAAAGTTGCTTCAAGTGCCATATGCAACAACTAGGCTTCAATAAAAGAAAAAAAAATAGAGTACAATTTCCCTTCAACGTGTAAAAAGAGCAATTTTATTTAAATTAGACCTCTTTATTTATTTATTTTTTAATTCCATTGTTATCAATAAGCGTAAACAATCCGCCCCATTGATTTTCTGGCGAAAACCCCCCTTAGGGGGGGG
>JAXGGA010011529.1:0-42109 GCA_038373865.1 Uloborus plumipes | reverse complement strand
ACATTACTGCGCGGGGGGTTCTGCGCATAGATCGAGCCAAGGAATGCGCCAAGAGAATAGGTGAACTTTGAACTCCCCTGGTGGTGTTGGGTACATGACGTCACTCATTGGCAGGGAAGCATGGGAGAGTGTGATTTATTGCCAAGAATGGTAATCGCCAAGATCAAAACTAAAATGCGACTGGCCATCTGGACATCGCTTGCTAAAGGAATGTTTTTGGTCGGCACTGCCTTACTACGCTATGCGATTTTTTTTCTTTACTCCGCGTTTCCTGGCTGGAATTCATTGTCCTGTTGAAGAAAATACCAGGGGGGGAAATCATGCACAGCCTTTTTTTTTTGTGCGGGATTTTTCGATTCTGTGCGCGTTTCGAGCAATCCCGCACGCTATTTCAAACGCGCTCTATTCACGCTACTCTCCTCAGCTCTCCCAACTGCATTTGTGGTGAATTTGGGAACTTTGAACACTTCTTCTTCCACTGCAGGTTCACGTCGGCGTTTCATCTAGTGCTTTCTACCAATCTAAGAGCACAATGGAAAAGTTTTCTTTTAGTCGACAAGAAGGCCTACAAAAACGCATTATCCCTAATTGAATTTCTTTTCAAAAACAAGCACCTTTTTTTTTCCAGATTTACCATAGGGCCTGGACTTCCTTACTACCTTGTTCCCATCGTTTATTCCCTTGTTTGTTTTCATTTTTATTCTATGTTAATTTATTTATCCAAGACTATTCAAAATTATGTAACCTACTCCATGTGGTTCTTTACGTATTTTTTTTTTTAATTTTAAATAAACACGTACGTCATACAGGGCAAACCAAACCGAGAAGATCTTGCAATCATTCGGGCCCTGAATGATGGCGCTTACCCTGATTTTAATGCAAAAATTTCGAAGTGCGGTTGCAGTAAACAGTTTGACGAACAAACACTGGAGCACAATTTCTCATATGTAGATTTATAACTTGTAGATTTATAACTTGTAGATTTATAACATGTAGATTTATAACTTCATATGTAGATTGCGCATTCTCCTTAATATTGGTGGTATGATCTTACTTAAACATGTTTTGCTCTTTACCTGAGATTCCTCAGTTCAATATGTTGCGCGTATTCTGTGCATGTTATTCAATTTTGAAATGGATCAATTTATTTGTTATGCATTTTGTACGTCATTGTCAAATTGGTTACGACTTCATGTTCACTACAGAGGATAAATAAATAAATATGAAATATCAATATGATTAAATTCAGTTAATAACTGTTGTAAATTTACTTGAACAAGAACTTCGCAGTAATATTTATTAATGTCAATAAATTAAAAACAGCTCTCTTTAATTATATTAATCAAATGTTTCCCTTTTAAAGCAAGGTACACAGTATAGCTGCAAGTTAATTATCATATCAGCCTAAATTAGTTTCTCTGTAACACCATCATTTCAATATAAATTGAAGTTTAATCTATTGATTATTTGTTCACTTTGAAATTCGGGATGAATTGACGGATTCACAACATGGCAGTTACAATATTTGTAGATGGAAAACATTTGTGATGAGCTGAAATTAAAGGTACATTTATGAAAGATTATTAAAAAAATTTTGTCTTTTTAAGGCACCCATTCAAGGCTGATTTTTAATTAAATTGTTATAGAGGTTTTTGAAATTGTAATTTTGAGTCGTGAATTACTTAAAACTTACGCGTTAATCATTAAATTATTGTTTCTTATATTTTAAACCTTTAAGCGGTCAATTATTTTACCAGAAATACTTCCAAAAAAGGCATATTTTTTTATTGCATATAGTTAAGTACCATACTTAACAGAATAAGAATATTAGGATATTTTAAATTTTTTCTTTCGTTTTTAATGCTTCTCCGTTTTTACGGTAGACAACATATGAGTTCCATACAGCAATGTCGAAAATATGGAAAAAATCTTTCTGTAACCTTTTTTAGATGAAAAGAATTTCATTTAGATGGACAAGCCACACTATCTGCTGAAAAATAATACTACTAAATAGTCTCTTTCAAAATTCGGCCAAACCAGAAAAGGAAATCAGAAAATATCGATGCCCGTACGCCGTACGGGCAAACCAGATGAGGTCAATTTCGGGCAGCACGTACGCTGCACGGGCAAACCGCTTAAAGGGTTAAGGAACAAGTTTAAGAGAAAAAATAATCAGAAATCAGTAACAATGTAACCGTCGCAAAAGGCCGTAAATTAATGAAAAATACATAAATTGGTATTTTGCAAGCTTGATATCAAAAATAATATTTTTTTCTCTTTACAATCGACACCATTCATACATTGTAAAATATTTTGTGTAAACTCACTCCAAAAATGCGGTGGGAGGAGTGCTGCTTCCACTGTAATAAAGTAACTTAACCGATATATCTGGTGTAAAGTAAAACATCACTTTTGGAAGGTTACACCATGGTAATGTAAATATAGCTTAACGTTTTACCAATGCCTGTCTAAAGTCACTCCAGAATTATCTGCCAAATGAAAGAAGAAGAAAAAAGAGCATTCACCAGGCTGGGAGATTACTTTCAATGATTCGTTTATTTATTGTTCATTATGTTCATGCATTTCCATTACCAACCAACTGAACACAAATTTTATACAATATTTTAATAACACTTGATGCGTCCAAACCCTGAACCACGAATTTGCCACGTAAGCGAGCCCACAAAGCAATCGCATTTGACCACTCTGATAAAAATATGGAAGATTCAAAGAAAAGCATAAGTAAAAAGCTGATGTGAAGCCGAGAAAGTCATAAAAGAGCATGAAGTATGGAGGAAAAATCATAAAACAGCTATTCCCAGAGGAAAGGAAAGTATTTGTTGGAAAGCTTACAAAAAACAAGATCATAGAGATGTTAATGGAATCTGAAAGACTTAATTCACTTTTCATAACACCGTTACTTCCTTCTGCTTCTGAAACAAAAACGAATTCTTAAGAGAAGCATTACAGATACATCTTAAAAGATATAGAAAGGTTTGCTGTATTGTAACAACTTCTTTTTATTCATGAAATACATTTTCTTGAATGATATACTTGTTCTTGAACAGGAGCAAAAGCATACACACACACACCACACACACACACAAAAAAGTATAACTTGTAAGATAATCATCATATGCTCATCCTGTTGATTGAGTTGTCCGACACCGAAATCTAGAACAGAATACCAGACATGAAGTAAGGCTTGTGTAACGACCTTGGAGAACGTCTGAAATCCCAATGATAATCTGTAATATTCAACTTTGAAAAATTGAGCTGATTTTTCTTTTTTCCTCCAAATACAATGATTCTCACGGTACTCTTAACCATCACACTCAGGCATTATCATAAATCAGGATGAAATTGTAACATAAACGAGTCAGCACAAAGGTGGATCAAGAATTTCGTTCCAATGTTTCAACCAGTCAGAGTTTGCCTATGAAGCACATGTAGGTTAGTGTGATCATCAGGTGAGGTTCCTTCCCAAACCATGATTCCACCACCTCTGTAACTGTACCTCGAAACAATAAGAATTGATACTGGATTGATGGTAGCTGATGCTAGTTCAATCAGGTCAGCAGGGCCTTCAGAGTGAATTTGGACTCTCCTCCGAATATTACAGACTTGTTACTTACTGTTTTAGGGCGGTAACTTACTGCTTATAACCTAAGCTTTTACATTCATTTCTTGAGTTGAACTACATTATTGCTTTCGGATTGTCTCTAGTGTGCTGAATGAATTTTAAGTACTAGTTGTAGGTAACCGTAGCCTCAATGAGAGGATATCTACATCCAGTTTGGTTATTAATAATTCCAGACTGATTAGTCCATAGCAATTCCAAAACTCTAGTCTCTGGATGTCGAAACGAGGCTCTCAGTATGATTGCATACAATTCTGCTTAGCTCTGGGGATTAAGGGGAGGTAACATAATGTTTATTATTTATTCAACTGTTTTAATATTAGAAGGTAACTAAAGTTATTTTATTGAACAGCGAAACCTTCAGTGACTAAACTAAATTGCTGCAGTCAAGAAATAGATATTTTTGAGCTAAGGCACAAAATAAGCGAATAAAAAATAAATACATAGACTAAATAAATAAATAGAATAAAGTAAAATAACCCGTGTAATGATTAGATCTTTGTTAAATATATTTACAAGCAACCGTACAAATATGCTTCCTTAAGTTCGAGTTATGAATGTTTCTCACAGTCGATTTCATGAATTGTGATGATATTCAACATTATATATGCTTATCTATAGCTAGGATTTAATGCGTATATCATTAAAGGACGCTGATGTGTTTATGATACTTATTACCAAGATCTGACGCTGTATCAATTTTAGCAAGGGTTAAAGAGACACAATATGTGATGAATATTAAACTGCCGTGCTAAGTACAAAAGTGGTATCTGCACTTTTTAACAAAATTGAGTTATCGCCACCAGGTAGCTCTTTGTGCCGTATTTTACCTAAATTCAAGGTTTTATGATCATTTGAGAACAGGGAACATTTTAAAGGAAATTTTTAAGAAGTATCATCTGGATCAAATACATGGTGAAGCAAAACTTTAAAGAGTAATATCTCAATTTGAGCTCGACTGCAGATACCGCTTTTACGCTTAGCCCGGTAGTATAGGTCATTGTTCAAATGTTTAATGATTGGCGTGATTCAAAAGGTGTTCCAGCAGAGTTTCCCCAGAATAATTGCAATTGATTGGTTGATTTTCATGTTTGCTTTATTCGTGGCCAAAACAATTGTTTAGTATCGTCTTGTGCCGCAACTCTAACAAGTAGCATTTTGAGTGTATTTGACACGCAACAACATTATCAACTAACATTTTGGGAATATTAGATAAGACTTGTTGAATATGGAACAGGCTTTTTTGAACATGTTTCTGCGTCAAAAATGTACGTATTTTCTGTGCAAACTAATATTGATGGGGAAATCGAAATGGTTTAATTCGATTTAAAGTCATAATAACTATTATTATGTTATTAATTTTTAAAAGAACTGTTTCACGTTTCCTTATCAATTCGTTTTTTATTTATATGTTTAATATATAGGGCGGTTATACAAAAGTAATTGAAAATGGCCCAATTAATTTGAATGTTTTAGATTGTATCGCACCGCTGAAATCTTTGAAAGAATTGATACTCTTGCCAAGGAGACTTGTAACAATGCCACTTAAATTGGACAGTCAGTGAAGAAAGTTCAATTTATGTTTTACATAATTCTTAGCATTACTTTGAAAAGAAATGCAAAAAACCGCATACTGGTGTTTCAAAACATTTTACGACGAAAAATAGTTTTACCTAGCTTGATCTTTTAAAATTAAATAAGCACTTTTTTTTCGGGGAGAGAAGCATATTAATGCAATACTCATTTAGGAAATCCTAATGTAAATTTATCTCCCTAAACACTTCAGCAAAAAAAAAAAAAAAAAAAAACTCAGCAATTTGCTAGCTAAAATTGGGTGGGTTTAATGTTTTATAGATATACTCCTCTTCAATAATAGCAATATCTTCCATGAAAGTAATTTTCCAATTTTGTAATGTTTCAAGTTAAAAGTTGAAATAGACGTTACAAGTCATATTATTCCTTTTAAAACCCTTTTATAAAACCTAGTTTTATTATTTTGAAACAATTTAATTTATTGCTGACTAAATTTGCGTAAGTGAAATCTACGTCCGAAATGTATAAATTTCGTTTTACAGAAATGTTTATTATAAACTATGAATCTGTAGTTAACAGTTTATATTAAACATTTGCGATGTTAAACGCGAAAGGGAAAGGGAAGCGCTAAAGTGCAGGTGTACTTTTCTTACTAACAGGTCGCACTTACATGGCTGCCCTTGAACTAGACCGTAAGACTACATTCAGGCTCATTTCTACTCTTAAGTAGGGAATGTGGTGCAAAGAAAAACAGTTAAAGTAATGTTTAGCTTTCTGGAAAAAAAATGAAATTTATATTGAAAATTACAGTGAAGATATATATAACAGAAAATATATGTATATATTTAATAAAACTGGATTTATTTATTATTTTTATTTGTTTATTTTTTGGGCCTGAGTACATCGTCGCATTTTTCTAAGCAAATTTCCACTAGATTAATAAAAATATTTTTCTTTAAATGATTGAATAAATTACATAATAAATGAAACCATAAATGTAAAAAATAAATCACAAAAAATAAGTATTAATTTTTTTTATGAATGAATAAATGAGTAAAGAAAACAACATAAATTGCATAAGAACATTTTTTAAATATTGATTTACTTATTTTCTTTTAACTCCAGCTAAATTTTCCTTTGAAAAATTGTTTAAAATCTTATCAAGGAAACTTTAAAATAAATTAAAGCCTAACAGATGAGAGAGAGAGAGAAAAAGAGAGAGAGAGAGAAAGAGAGAGAGAGAAAGAGAGAAAGAGAGAGAGAGAAAGAGAGAGAAAGAGAGAGAGAAAGAGAGAGTGAGATATACTGCTACTGTTAAAAATTCGATGTTGAAATGCGGTAACGTAGGCTTGTTTAATTCTGTAGAAACTTCTTACGATTAATTACTTTTGTACCATGAGCATGGAAATGCAAATCATAAGATTAGACACATATACTTAATATAAAGTGGTGGTTAACTCATGAACCATCCGGGCTTACTATCGCAAAAATTTTAATTTTATTTTTTAATTAAAGGAAAAAGATCTTACACAGTTGCTAATTACTTGATATATTTGTCAGCCAAAACTAACGGATAATCTTAGGCATTCAGTTTATACCCTAGTCCAATAAATCGAAATCTATTGTACGATTGGGCATTTAATTTTCTGTTCTTGTGTTTTCATCAATAAAATCAATAGGAGTAAATTAGTTCTGAAATGTAGAGGCTAACTTCAATGATTGGTGAGAATGAAACACGTAAAGCAATTGTACCGAAACTGAGAATTAGAGTTCTAGTAACTAGATTAATTTACAGTTTACATAACTACTTTTAACATTATTATAACGCATAGACATTTTATCAAAAACGCATAATCGAGACAAAAGAAGCGATATAAATAGTTTGTTTTGTTAACTGTTCTTTTATTAGATTTTCTGTATAGCGAAAGCAAATGTTTTAAAGTAATCGAAATGAGAATTGCAGTTTTTTGTTTTGTAAAATTTAACAGAAACAAGCCTAGAACGGATATAATTTAACTATAATGTGTGTTGATATTATTTCATGAATTACATGAGGTTTAACATTTTTGCACTGTTAACATTTTCCTGTTTTTGTTTTTCGGTTTTGTAAATACATCTTTAAAAATACATACAAAAGATATTAAGAGATGGCTTGGTAAGAATTAAAGGCAGCATTTGGGAGTAGGGGTTGGGAAATATCAGAAAATTCATTGTAAGAAGAAAGATAAAGTTTGCCTGGCCAATTTTAAGGCAATGCTTGAAGGTTCATTCTTTATTACAATTATTAAATTATATTAGATCTGAAATTGATGATAGACCTTGAGATTTCCAATGTCTATTATGGACGTCATAAAAAATTACTTTTACATCGAATGCATAAAAAGGATTGTTTTGTATGTTTAGGTCTGAGAAAATAATATGAAAAATACATTTTGTAATGGTAGCTTTTGCGAAATCAGAAGTTTACTCGCTAAATCGAAAGCCGCACATTATCCGTTTATAAAATCGAGCGTAATGTACACACTGCAAAAAATAAGTTGTTGTTTTTACAAGAAAATACTGAAAGCAGAAGTTTCAGTTTGAAACTGTAAAATTGCAGTAACAACTGTAAAACTAGCCATTTTATAGTTTATTACTGTAAAATTAACAATATACAGTTTATTACCATTAAGTTCGCTGTATTATACTGTAAAAAAGTGTATTACTGGCAGCATAGGATCCAGTTTGAAACTGTAAAATCCACAGTAGTAAACTGTGAAACTAGCAATTTTACAGTTTACCACTGTATAATTAGCAGTTTTACAGTTTTTTTACAGTGAAATTACTGTAATAATAGCTGTAGCATACTGTAAAAACAACATTTATGTTTTACACTGTATCATTTTTACTGTAAAAAATGAATGTTCTTACAGTATAATACAACTAATTTTATAGTAATAAACTGTAAAAATTGTTAATTCCACAGTAATAAACTGTAAAACTGCTGATTTAACGGTTTATTATCGTGAATTTTACAGTGTTTAACTGGAACCTCTGCTGCCAGTATTATACTGTTGTTTTTACAGTAGAATACGACTAAGTTTTACAGCAATAAACTGTAAAATTGCTAGCTTTACATTTTATTGCTGTGCATTTTACAGTTTTAAATTGGTACCTCGGCTGCCAGTATTATACTGTAAAAGCAACAGTTCACTTTTTGCAATGTAACTCACAAAAGTGTATAGTTATACTTCTAAATATAATTAATTATATGACATTTCAATGCTTAATTTTCAGTCTTTTACTCACTATTGTTCTCTAAGTAGTTATTTTAATTTCACTTCCCCGTCAGAAATGGAAATCATGTAGATTAATTCAGTCAACATTTATTCTCCTAAGCACTGGTAAGAGAGCAGTCATAATAGAAAAGTTTTCATATCACAGCGCATAAATAGTCCATGACACGGATAACTTTATTGGCGAATTGACAACTGACCGTAAATATCACCATGGTGATATCAAGGCTAAACGGAATGCCCCCGAGATAGAAATCAGATGACGTCACCAAGCCTTTTCATAGAAATAAAATTTCTGCTCTTAAACTGTGTTTGTAACTATTCTGTGTTATGGTCTTATTTAGGTTTTTACTTTTTCACTGAAAGGAGTGTTTTTACCAAAATATTATGAAAAATAAGTAATTTATCTTTGCGTGCAAGGTATACAAAATTATGCATTTTGTTAGGAATGTTAAACAATATATTTATTACGAAATTACAATTTTAATAATGAAAAAATGTTTACATAAAATGAAAAATGAATTGAAATTTTTACTTTTTTCCTTCAGTAACATGGTCCTGTCTAAATTTAATTTCAGAATGTATTAGGATAGAAAGGGGTCAGTTAATTCCATGAATGCGAATGTGACATCTATACATAGAATATAATTGTCTCAAAATGCAACAATCTCATAATTTTTAGTTTTAATAAAATTAATGCATGAATATTCCGTGAAATGTTTAAAAGGTAGATACTTCTTTAAATGTTACAAAAAGTAATATAAAATACTCTAATTAACATTGCAATTAATTTATTCCTCTTTCGAGATTCGAGCAAGTTTTTAAAATAAACTTGCAACGTAGCAATCATTTTAATGTGCAGAACCACTCAAAGAGGCATTTTTCATACATGATTTGAAACAACGAAATTTATCAATTGAATATCGCCATAAATTACAAGCACTGGTATCATTTTAGAATTTTAATGGTTGACCACCCCTTTATTCCAATATAAATGGTTATTTTAAAAGTAAAAATGGACTAATTTAATTTTTAACAAACATCTCTGATTTGCGTATGTATAAATAAAGATGTAAAATTACATTTTACGGGATTGAATAAGATTAAGCACTTTACATTAAACTCATCTAAAACTGCCAGTTTTTTATATTAAACTTTTTAGATAGATTTTCAGAAGTTTCGTCTTAGAGCCAATATTTAGAAAAATGCCAATTTGAAGTTGGAGTTTTCTGATAAAAAATAATTTTTGCAGAAAAAAATTAATATTGGATTCTAAGTCTAAATTGGGTCTAAATACAAGAAAATAAAAGGGGGGAGGTCAAGGAAGTTATTTACCCCCTCCTTAGATTACTCACTTTTAAGCCGTTACAGAGCTGATGAGTGTTACAGATCTGATGTTATTATGAGCTACATATTTGAGTTTATGCTTTCAGTCTTCGTTAACATCTCTGAAAATGATATCATTTCCTTGCATTTTTAACATAGAATTAAGATGATTATATTAAAATATATACATTAGCTAAAAAATCAAATTTCATTATAAAAAAGTATTTCTTGGAAATAAAAATGAGCGATAAGGTTTTTAGACAAAATAAATTATAAGATTACTAAATCCAAGCTCATAAAACATTTGTTTTGTTTTGAAACAACGCACAACTTCAACTTTTTCAATACACAACTCTGCTGCTTGCTTTTCTTTAATTAGTTGCAGGAAATTTAATTTCTTGATCAGAAATTCAATTTAGCATGCTAGTTATTATCTAGTTATTACGCGAAGTTATGAGAAATTAAAGCACCAAAAAATAAAAAAATAAAATAATAATAATTAATTAACTTAATTTCTGCAGTGTCAATTTTTCTTGTTTTTCTAACTTCTATTGTCATTTCATACAAACCACAAATGTAGCAATTGTACTAAAACTCATTGCTTTTCATTTTTTAAGAAAAAAATATTCAATATATGGCTAAAACCTATGATTTTTGCTTTTTAATAATTCTGAAACTTGAGATTTAGTTCGGTAACATATTCCATGTTTTTCAATGTTACCGCTCTGACTGTTGCCGATCTGACAAACCGACAATGTTTTGTTTTTATTTCCGAGTCGATCAAGCTGAACCAAAATCAAACACGTGGTTTTTTCACTTGTAATAAAGGACTATACTTATATATAAAATAACTTTTAATATAATAAAAACTGCGCATTTTAGCGCGTGTTACCGATCTGATGACTTAAATGATACATTTTATAAAATCACTTTAAAAAATCTTACCTGCATTTTTAGATGCAGAAATGCAAATTTTTAATTACGATGCAATAAAACATCACACCAGGTACTCAGTATCACGTGGTATCAGTGCAGGAAATGATTTTGAGAGCCTAAATATAGATCGGAAGTCATTGTTACCACTCTGACGCGGAACTGAGGGACACGCTTATTTCGCAGTCCCTAGAAAATCAGAAATTGATTAAAACAAAAATGAAGTAAAATATTAACAAAGGGATAAAAATGGAGTCGTTTTTTGTGCAAGTGAGTTTTTTTGGGAAGTTAGAAAGTGCGCATGACCTGTTTGCATGCTAAGCTTTGCTACTTGGGACACGTTACCGATATGATTTTTGATGTATTAAAACAATATTATCTGAAGAAAAAAAATTTTTTTTTTCTGTTTTTATTAGATGAAATGAAATTAAAACTTATCTTCTTTCTGGGGAAAATTATTTTTTTAACTAGTTATTGAAATACTAGTGAAAATTCACTTGGGACTCTAATTGGCACTTTTCTAAATATTAGCTCCTTAGTATATTATAAAAACTTTGGTTACAACTATAAATTAAAGTACATTATTGCATGGTGTGCTAGAAATGTGTTCTAGCAATCTGACAAAGAACATCTACTTATTTGTTTTTGATTTGTGTATTTTTTATGCTCCTGTGGCGTGTTGGTAACTTCCAGCTGATGAATTGATACGCAAACTGTACCTTATTGTAAATCAAGTTGATTTTATTAATTCTAATCGTGGTTAAACACTTTATGTACAGGCCTATATACAATCGTGGCGGAAAAATGTTCAATATTAAAAAGCTCAGCGGACTCAAACAGAGGACTTCATTGATTGATACAACTTTCCTACAACTGCGCCACTGCGCCTATGGAACAAAGTTCCTAATTTTAGTTCACGCTCAGTACGTTTGTACCGAGTCTAGCAAAAAAAAAAAAAAAAAAAAAAAACAACCTATCTCGACCGAGTCTCGGACTTGTCTTCCCGAAGTTGAACGGGGTGCTTTCCTCGAAATTTTTCAAGGGACATGCTCTTGCAAACTTTATTAAATTTTTTGCTTGTATCGTCACGTGTCACGACGTTTGCCGTAAAAATTAGACACCCGTAGATTGACTGGACACAAGTCTTCATCCAGTCTGTCCGTCCCACTAGCAACCGGCACATGAAACGAAATATGAGCCTTTTCGGCGCACCTCACCGTAGACCGCCAAAGGTCCAAGGAATGTCCCCAGAGGTTTAGGGCGCAGACAGTGCGGCGTCTGATGCCAATCACGGCTACCGTCGAAGGTCATTCGTAATGACCTAGGGACAAGTGTTGAGCACGACTCGCTACACTCCATTTGTTAAATACAGGACAATAATCATAAACTTCAAAAAATAAAGGGTTGATTTTACATTATAACACATGCAGAAGAGGTTCCAGTTTAAAGCTGTAAAACTAACAATTTTGCAGTTCTTTACTGTAAAATTAGTAACTTTAGTTTAATAAATTAAAATTAGCAGTTTTATAATTCAAAAGCAACAGTATAATACTGGCAGCAGAGGTTCCAGCTTAAAGATGTAAAATGCACAATAATAAACTAAATCTAGCAATTTCACAGTTTAATACTGTAAACTAGCAATTTTACAGCTTACTATTGTAAAATTAGCAGTTTTACAGTTTCATACTGTAAAGTTACTATAAATTAGCTGTATTATGCTGTAAAAAAAAAAAAAAAAAAAAAAAAAAAAAAAACATTATTTTTAGTGTATGTAAACGTGTTCCCGTTTAACCTGCAAGACCTTTATTTTCGCAACCATTTGTCCTAGAGGCATTATACTTTCAGTTGCAAATGCACTCAAAGTAATGCTCAAGGTTAGGATAGTAAAAGTTCGAAGTGAAACACATTTAGTGACAAAACACGAAATCTAACTTTTTATACGGTCCCTACGTCTTCCATCTTATGCTTAGGGAAACCAAAAGCATAAAGAAACCAATTCGAACAAAAGAGGTTGACCTTAGGGCGACCAATATTCACCAAGGTATGAAACGGTGATTCTTCTAAATATACATTAAATAAGCTTATCCGTTTTACCCTGGTAAGGCAAGCGGGTTTTTCAAGTGCTTGTATTTTTTTTCATAATAAACCTTTATTAGGTTTGAAATAATATCTAGAATCCCCTTCATTCTGAAATTCACTTTGTCTTCTGGTAAACAAATTCAAAATTATTACGCTGAAGAGTTGACCAGAAGAATTTTTGATAGTTTTTTGTTAACCACCTCCACCGGGCTCTATACTACAGTAGGAACAGCTATTACTATAACACCTATATTTCTTCTTATCTCAATTTTTCCTTTAAACTTTAATGGCTGCTTCAGAATTAACTTTAAGTTAACGATATTAAGATTAGATGCAATTGTTGTTTGTAGTAATTAGGAAATTAATCACTTACTATATTTCATACTTTTTAGTGCAAACCAAGTTTAAAGAGAAAAAAGAAATAGTCTTTAGAATTAAAAAAAAAAATCATTTTTACATTTTAATTTTTAATAAAATGGTATATTTGTTTAACATGTATTACAGGTCATACGTAGATATATTAGGTAACAAAAATATTACTAAAACAATGTAATATAAGACAAAATAATAGCATTTATAATAAAAACAGAATCAAGCTAAATATGTCTTCTGAATAAAAATTTTATTCCACCGAGAAAGTTCCTCAGAGTAGAAAAAAATGTTTCAAAAACTTTCATTCCTTAATGTTTATCTTTCAAAGGGAAAAAAAAATTCTACTATCTTTCTCATTTCTCATTTTATTGTCTTTTGACTTTCTGGTTAGTTTTGAATAAATTCCATAAAAATTCAGCTGGGTTTTCATTTTTTAAAAGAACTTTGTCTTGGAAATACTTTTATATCTATGGGTTTATTTTTGCTACAGACGATTTTATAATTAATTTTTCATTTTTTAATTAAGGAAAAAACTGAACATTTTGTCTTATTACGCATTGTCTTTGTAATATGCATACAATAATATATATTTGTTTTTTGCATTGCCGACTCCGCATAATTGAGTGGAGGATAAGTGAGTACTCTATTTATAAGCATACCAGCTGCTTGGCCCGGCGTTTCACGGTCTACCTTAGAAATAAGAGCGAAGTCAAGTGAGGCAGCCGTTTTCGGTAGAACAACAAACTTGCCACCACGGCGGCTAGAGCCCTCTACACAGTTTTCAAAATAATGCTTTTAATAAACGTCATTTCTCGAGAAGAGTGAAACTAATTCACTCGTGCTTTTCGACCAGATTTTTTTTTAAACTGTAGTAATAACTCCTTACATATAGCGTAATGTTCTAGAGCCGAAAGCCTTCCTGATGAAATGGACTATTCAACAGAAAATATAATTTTTCAGTTCGAACCAGTAGTTCCTGAGATTAGCGCGTTCAAACAAATAAACTCTTCAGCTTTATATACTAGTACAGAAAACCCTCTGGAATGGAAGATTCTTTGATTGTAGTAATGTTGAAGTTGCACCAGGTACAATTTCTCTTCGTAATGCAATAAGAATTAGTTTCGTGTTACAAGACGTCTTAGTTATAAAACTTTAAATAAAACAGATGTGTAGAACTTGTAGAAATGTATTTGACCTGTTGCGTAAAATCAAAATTTTAACAATTGCACAAACAGACAAATCTCTTCCTAGATGTACTGCCGCTGCGGTTACCTAGCAAAGTCTTACTGTCACGTTGCCTTCTAAACTCCAGCAGAACATATCAACAAATAACCTCTTCCATTTAGGACTAAAAACAAAATGGCGTGTTTTGAGGATTTCTACATAGTTCTATTTAGTGGATAGAAAGGTGGAAGGAAGTACCAACTGGTGGATGGTTAATCTGTCATAAAGCAGTGAATAAAAGAGCGTTTGTGAGACACTGTGCGAGCAGGGTTAAGAATTATTAAATCAATATTAATGCCATAAGAGATTTTCTAGTAATTGCATACAAATGGTTTGGGGATCCAATGAAGCCCCTGTACAACGCAGGCGTCGTAATTTTATGTTTTGCATAGCGGACAAGAGAAGCCTTTTGTCCAACGGTCATTCATTCGTGAGCTCGCTTCTTCTGCATTGAAAAAGAGGTTCCTTCTTGCAACAGAAAAACAAATGTTTCAAACTACACTGTAAAAAATGGTTGTTGATTTTACACTAAAATGCTGCTGTTATCTACAGTTTTATTCTATTTCATCAAATAACAGAGCGAAAATGTTATCTGCTTTAACCCGCGACTGCGCAGTATACTCGATTCGGTGCTATACTGCAAAAAAATCCCGTAAATTTTACAGAAGAATAGTGGCAGCTGAGGTTCCATTTCCAAACTGTAAAATTAACAATAAGAAACTGTAAAATGTCTTAAAAAATAATTTTATCGTAAAATTGACATTGATAAACTGTAAAATGTATAGTGATAAACTGTAAAATTAGCTGTGATATTCTGTCTTATAAAGGAATTTTACTGTGAAATTAGCAATAATAAATTACAAAATTAGCTGTAATAACTGTCGTATAAAGGAATTTTATTGCGAATTAAAAAATGTTAAACTGTAAACTTAGCATTGGAAAACTGTCTTTTGAATTAAGTGTCCCTTGAAATTCATAGAAAATAACAGTAAATGATGCAGTGATATACTGTCTCATAACTAACTTTGCCCTGTAAAATTAACCGTAACTACCCATAAAGTTAGCAGTATTATACTATTTGTGTCAATTTGTCATTTATTAACTGTGAAAGCAATAGTAATATATTGCCTTATAAATGATTTATGCCATGCCATTAACAGCATTAAACCATAAATTCATTAGTAAAAAGTGATTTTTATGCTAAGAGATTAATTTCGAACACAGGCCCATCATTTAGCGGGGCGAGGGGGGAGGGTTCATTCCCCCCCTTCCCGACTTTGGGAAATCAATGTATTTTCATATAAGTGGGCATAGTTTTTGCTGTTTTCCGATGAAATCGCATTGTGTTTGTACCCTTTGCCCCCCCCCCCCCCCCGAAAAACTCCGAAGAAAAAAGTGACTTTTGTGTTAAAAGGTTTATTTCTAACACAGGCCCGGCATTTAGGGGGATCAGGTGTGGGGGTCGATTGCCCCCCCTCCTCGAGCGACTTTGAGAAATTAATGTAAAAACATACAAGTGGGCATGGTTTTTGCTGTTTTCCGATGAAATCGCATTGTGTTTGCACCCTTCCCCCCTCTTTGGAAAACTCATTAGTAAATAGTGATTTTTGTGTTAAAAGGTTAATTTCGAACACAGTCCCATCATTCAGGTTGGTCAGAGGTGGGGGTCGATTGCCCCCCCCCCCTGGTTTTGGGAAATCAATGTATTTACATATAAGTGGGAGTGGGTTTTGCGGTTTTCTGATGAAATCGCATTGTGTTTGCACCCTTTACCCCCCCCCCCCCCGAAAAAACCTTAGTAAATAGTGGTTTTTGTGGTAAAAGGTTTATTGCCAACATTGTTGCTTTTCATGGCCAAAATCATTTGCTTCTATAGCTAAAAAACTAGCGAAAAAGAAATTTAGGGGATTTTGTATGTTGCAAAAAATCAGACTACAGTACATAGGCAGCACTTGGCCTTAAGTTTTTCAGCCGTAGAAAGTAGTTTCTTTAGGATTTGAAAAGCAAATATTGAAGTTTCTTTTACATAAAAACATTAATTACTGATAAATATGCGGCTTAAAACTATTAACTTTACTTTTACAGTAAAAAAGAAATGCGATACCCATATTTTATAGTACTATTTTAACGAGAATTGTTTTTTTTTTACTAAACAAATTTTCATTACTGTTATAAAC
This sequence comes from Uloborus plumipes, assembly GCA_038373865.1. Classification (NCBI taxonomy): domain Eukaryota; kingdom Metazoa; phylum Arthropoda; class Arachnida; order Araneae; family Uloboridae; genus Uloborus; species Uloborus plumipes. Next base: position 25,550 of record JAXGGA010011529.1, on the reverse strand, counting down.
TTAATGACATAAACGCAAGAATACGGCTCATTTCTGAATGTAGTCTGTAACTGAACAATAAAAAAAGAAAAATGTCAAGAACGAAGTGTTAATGCAACTTTTAAACATTTCTTTGAACAATTGCAGTTTCGGCATGAAGCAAAACTTTTACCCCATAAACGTAGTAATGCAGAAAGTTTTACTCCATAACGGGAAATATATCTACTTTATTACTTTACTATATCCCCCCCTCCCCCACTCACACGCACACACTTTGCTGTATTGTGCAGTTAAACTTTGTAAGCTTTACAAGAGGAACATTTTACAGTATTCGCAGTATGCAGACACAACTAATTGTTTAATACTTTTAATTTCCTAATAAACACATAAGACAAATCCAAAGAAGTTGGAAGTTATTACCAAATGTATGTTTATTCTTTTGCCAGATTCAAATGTAATCTCTTAATAAATTGGAAATATACGTAGTTGCATTATCGATATTGAGATATTTTGAAATTGAGTTAAAGAAATAAATGGAATTAGTAATCTGAAGTGATCAACAAAAGTTGAAAATGAGTATCCAAAAGTAGAAAAAAGTTCAGTACAATGAAAAGTAAAACCTAAAAAAGAGAAATGTTCCTTTTTAGTTATTTCTTTTACTCTAGCAATGCATTTAGCAATTGAATCGGTGAGTGCAAAAACAACATCAGTCACAAATATTCGAAAATTCGTTTTTTGAGGAAACAAGCTGTGGGAGGCCAGATACGAGTTGAGGTCAAAAATCACGTCAGTCCGGTTCCTAATTCAAAAGATACGGGGCCTGTTATTTGAACGTTGACCGTAGAGACAATGCTAGAATTAAGACTTTTTTCTTCGCTCCTGAACAATTTGAGGTTCTTGACTTACGTTGTTTATGCACTCACCGATTCAATTTTAAAAAAAAGTAACGGAGACTAAAACTTTTGCTTGAGATCTGACTTACTATTATAAGATAAAATCATGGTGAAACTCATAACTGTGTTCATTTTAAATTATTTGATTTTTAAGCATTTATACCTTTAATAATAGTATAACTTTATGGATACAGCTATTTTTTCTGTCTGAAATAATGTCATGAATTTGTTTTTATTTTTTGTTTTTTTGAAGTGTTTGTGTTGTATTTGGATAGTGGAGCTATTTCATTTGGGAAATACTAGTGACGATATGTGAGGTACTAATATAGAGAAGATGAAACTGTAAAACTTCAGCACTTACATCGTATAAGCAGAACTCAGGACTTTGATTGTGAATCACATGTTTTACTTGAAACTCAGTAGTATCTATTGTATTTCAACATTAGAGTTAACACTTTACCGACCGGTAGCGATTCGAACATCCTATGCCCTTTCACCGCCCGCTCAGCTGCAGATCGTCCAATTTCAATTTTATTGTTAAACTATAAAATCCACAGATCGGTTCAAAGTCGATTAATCGACGCCCCGTCGGTAAGCGCCGGAGAGCAAACGTCGAATAATCGACGCCCGGTCGGTAAGCGCTGGGAACAAAACGTCGATTAATCGACGCCCGGTCGGTAAAGTGTTAATATCAATCGAAGTAAAAACATGCAGTTCAAATCTGCTCAGTTGCTAGAGTGAAACATTTTACTCAGCAAAATAAAACTTGTCTTTTCTATCTACACGATTCTGATCCATTGAGTTAAAAACTGGTTTTACTTCAAAATTATTTCACAGCCTGCTGTATTGTCATCAAAAGAAAATATCTAAACATTATCGCTTTTATTTGCAATGTGTTTCTTTATTGACATCATGTATTACAGAGTTTCATTTTGAAATACATTCCAAATCCGTTAGTCTTTTTAGAAAATTTGAAACTTTTGCATTGAGCAGTTATTTGGTGCATTTTTTTCAGTCTTGCTCACTTTAGTGTCACTGTTGGGGTTAATGTTAAGAAAGCATGCGTCAAAATAAAAATAGTCAATAACTGAATAAAACTTGCAGAAACTAATCCTAAATAAATAAAAAAGTGCATTGGGGAATTTAGTTTTTACTTTTATTTTCATAAAATTTAAGTGATAAAACTTAGAATTTTACGATTCAGCATGATCTAGAATTAAGGTTGATTACGAAGCAAATAGTTTTCCTCTTGAACACTTTTAATGTATACCTAAAATAGAATTGAGTGTTTTATGTCAGATACCAGGCCAATTCCGAACTTGTTGTATGCTTTGACAAAGATTTCCCGCAACATATCTAGTTTTTAAAAAGGTTTTGAAGCAGTTTAAATTTGTTGTCTTCCGCTATGCGTCGCTACAACAACGCACCGACTATCGCCACAACGGGCCATTCTGACAAGCTTTCGCCTGTGGCTGCATGTAGTGTAGGTCAATAGCAAAATGGTTTCAGAGCTACTATGGGCGCGTCTCTGTAAACTTGTAAGTCGTAGTCTGGACCGAGTATTTTTAAAATGACAGTGTTAGAAAATATTTATCTCTCTAAGAATAAGTAAAGCATTAGTACTTTGTAGCGCAATAATATTTGGACGGATAACAATTTAAGGTTTTTTTTTTTTTCTAGAAATTATATAAATCTTAAAAACACAGTCCTGGTTGTCCTAATCGTATAGTCTAACACTTAAAGATAATGTTTCAAAAAACCTATTAACACTCTACATAAATTTGGCAATTAATATCTAAATATAGAATGATGCAACTATACATTTTTTTTTTTGAAATACGGTCTAATTACGTATGCCTGAAACTTAATATTTTCATGTAAGTTCTGTCTGGAGTATTTTCAAACAGTCCCCTGACCCAAATTCAAAGTTGCTCTTACTCTTGCAAATCTCTTACTTTTGCAAATATTTTTTGGTGTGAAGGTAAACGGAATCAGTGTGAATTTGTCGAAATTTCTGAGGATGGTGTTGAAACGCCACTTTGTTTAGTGTCAGAGCCATATTTGTGATGAAGGTATGCATCTGGGTCGTCGCGAAAAGTCCTCTGGTAAGTGATTTTATTAATGTTAATTAGTTCAATTATGAAACACATATTAGATATTATGTCCACGATTTGTGCCTAAATTTATAGGTAGTTTCGAAACTAATTATAATGTAATTATTTTGCAGATATTACGCACCAAAGTGAGAATACACAGTCCCTTGCCTAGTAATACTAGGCAGGGGACTTACCCCCTACCATGATTTATCAGAAAAGCTTCAATTGCTCCAACTTGAATCGAACTAAAGAAATAGATTCATTTGCTAAACAATAGTATTATAATTATACAAAATTTCAAAAATACACAGCCGGACAGATTTTGTATTTGAAAAAAAATGACGAATTTACAGAGAATCGCCCTTATAACAAACTTCATAAAAATAAATTTTTTCATGTATTTTTTGCAAAATCCTTACTTTGCCTTAGTCAAACGAAAAAACACTTATAAACTATTAAGAATATACTGTCAATCAACGGTAATTTAGGAATGAAATGGAATTTAGAGCAGAAAGTTAGCATAGCACATAAAATATATGAAAGCAATTTTTAAACTAAAAATTTTTAAAATAGTTATAATAATAGAGCAGAAGTGGGAGTTTAAAATTATTTGTAAACAAACGTTTGAAGCATTAAGAGTAAAATAAAGTTTAAGAATACATTGATGGACTTGAGCGATAATATATACTTTATTTTTGACTTTGGGAAACTTGGAAGTCCTCAAGAAATAGTAATACTCTCCTTTGTGTTATTTGAACAGCCAAACGAAAAAGTTATTGCTAAAATAAAACTCCCCGCTTTCCTTTATCAGGTCAATTTATATTAGATATGAACCTAGGTAAAAAGGTTTGAGTGCATAGTTCCGATTACAAAAGGAGTCTAAATTTACTTGTTTGGCTACAGAACTGCAACAGCATTTTCTTTTTAACTATAAGCATTGGCACAGTAATTGACATTCCAACACATTTGGCGTCTCTTTTCAATACAATGTAAGATAGCAGGGAGATTTATTTTATATTTTGAATATATTCAGCTCATTCATACTGCAAGCAATAGTAAGAAATAATCAGAAATTAGTTTTTTTCAATGGAAAATTATTGCATTTCTGGGCTAAACTAAAAACTTTGAGAACTCGTTGCAGCTAAACTAGGAACAATGCAGTTAAAACGCGAGACTTTGGTACATATCTAGTACGAATCGACCAAAATTCAGAATTTTTTTCAAATCCATGACCCTTGAGATTATGCCGTCTTCACCATTCTGATTTCACAGTCTCCAGAATTACAAAGTATTATTAAGTCAGCGAGAAAGAGCAACTGTATCCATAAAGTCGTTCTATTATTAAAGGTATAGCAGCTTAAAAATCAAACAATTTTAAATGAACATAATATGGGTCTCAGCATGATTTTATTTTATAATAATAAGTCAGATCACTTTACCATGTCGCTCTCACAGGGAAAGTTTTTGTCTCCGTTACTTTTTTTCCAATCGCTAAATGCATTGCTAGCAGAAAAACAAAAACAAAAAAAAAAGAACATTTATTTTCAACATTCTGTTCATCAGTTTTGATTGCCAATGCCATTTATTTCTTTAGCTCAATTTTCCCAATTATCTCAGAATAGAAAATCCAACTATGTATATTTCCAATTTATTAAGAGATTACATTTGAACCTATTAAAAGAATAAACATAAATTCGGTAATAATTTTCAGCTTTTTGTTTTTTTCTAAGGAAATTAAAAATATTAAACTATTAGTTGCCTGCATAGTGCGAATACTGTAAAGTAGTCCACTTCTAATGCTACAAATTTTAAAAGCTCAGTAAGGCAAAGTGTGTGTCTGGGGGGGGGGGGGGGTGGACAGATAGTAAAGTAACAAAGTAGATATATTTCCTATTATGGAATGCTTTTATGGGGAAAAAGTTTTGCTTCATGCCGAAACTGCAATTGTTCTAAGAAATTTTTAAAAGTTGTATTAACACTTCGTTCTAAACATTTTTATTTTTTTATTTTTTAATTACAGACTACATTTAGAAATGAACAGTCTTGAGAGGATTCGAACTGAAACGAAACGTGTCATCTAGCTTTCGCTTACGTAAGTTTGTCTTGGTGGCGTTAATGTTTCTTTTAGTTATATAATGGACTCAAGATTTGATTCTGGGTGAGATTTGATAACCGGCTAAAGTTAAGCCTATTGTATTAGCTCCGACAGCTCCCTTTTTATTTTAATATGTATATTAAACAAATTAAACGATTTTTACTATACGTCTCTTGCTCATGCACCCTCCGTAAACTACCAGATAACATGGGCCTATGCCACGCAATTAGTTATTTCGAGCAGAGACGAAAGTAAAATTACTGTAATGAAAATAGTCGACATTTCGAATTCCTTTGGACTGTTGTTTTATCAATAAAAAAGATCGCCGAGTTCAATGGAGGCGTAGAAGACGTCCGGGTAAATGTTGAAAAATTCGACGGGCTAAACTACAGACGCTGGGCAGCCAAGATGCGAGCGGCATTCATACGACTTGGAAGCTATCAAATCGTCAGATTCAGTGAAACCATATGAAAAGACTGCAGACCTGAAGGAAGCGGCAAAATTTTATCGGCTGGACGAAAAGGGGCAATTCCACGATAAGGTCAACCAGATGGTCAAATTTTCAAAATTAATATTTCTAAACAAACAAGGTATCATTTTAAAGGTAAAGAGTTGTATATTTAGAAATTCATGTCTAAATTTTGATAACTTAAGTTTTAACTTAGTTACAAGACGTCAAACTAAGGTCAACATCCAGAGCGTTTTCAAACTACATTAGACGACTCTCAAAGAAGCTCTGTTTTTTCCAAAATATACATACTAAAATTATGAATTAAGACGAATAACTATTTACATATTCAATGTACAACAGGTGATGTTGCAAAAATGTGTGAGAATATAATTCATTTTGATTTGTGACAGAACTCCCATGAGGCACATTAAGTGTTTTACGTCCGACACCAAAATGTACGATTAATTATGCTGTGCCAATAATTTTAAAGCTACATACATCTAACTTTGTATACAAAGTAAGATCTTTGGTCTCATTGATGTAACATATTAACATTTTGTGACAAGTAAATATTTTTAATTAAAATCTAGGTGTCGGACGTAAAGAATTTTTTTACGTCCGACACCGTTTACGTCCGACACTGTTACATTCCTTATGTGGGTGATTCTACTATCAATGCGTTTTTTGTGTCCCCAAAGAAAAAATAATCTGTTTGATTTCACACTCATTATATCACTAGTAGCCGCTATTTTTATGATTGTAGTGGTAAGGGCCAGATGAAATTTTAATTTTTGGGGGGTTTATCGATACCAAGGGAAAATGCGTTGCCAGGGGAGTGACCTTATTGGCAGGATTCTGGTTAGATTTACTATTATTTCACTTATTTTTCGGTGTAAAATCAGAGTATGGACTCATTTCTATAAGACCTGTATTCAAAAAAAAAATTTCGCGTGGTAATAAAATAAAAAAATCAATCTTGAAAACACGACATGTTGCATACAAGTCGCACCTCAGATTCCAACTAAAAATACTTCCCGCATTATTTACGTTCATTCAAATTGCTTTCACACAGGCAATTAAGATTAAAAATCTGGTATGGACCCCACACTACTTCCTTTTACGTGTAAATTTCTTAGTAGTTGCCTTAAGTGTTAAAAAAAGTGCTTGGAGTGAGCAAGGTAACAATTCAAATATTTACTCCCCTAATCTGCCACGAAACAATGAAAAAAATTTTTTGCAATGGTTAATTTTCTAAATATTGCTGATTTTAATATCATTCAGTGAATTTTTCGCAAAATATCGCCAAGTTGAACCCAAATTCGAAAAATATTTTTTTCGCCAAATTTGTCGCCAACTTGGCGATATGTCGCCAAGTTGGCGTCAAACGGCGACCAAAAGCTTGGCGACATATCGCCAAGTGGTCGCGCCAATTCATATCACTTGAGTCTGCATTGAAATTAACACTGATTTACCCCAAAAAAGGGGTAAAACACACTCTTGGGAACATTCAAATGCAACCACAAGGGGAGGTGCACAACTAGACCATCCTCAGAGCCTACATACCAAGCTAGAAGCTTCTACGGCATATAGTTTTTGAGTTATGCGACCCACATACGCACACACGTACATACAGACGTCACGAGAAAACTCGTCGTAATTAACTCGGGGGTGGTTGAAAAAAAAATTTCGGCTGCTTATATGTTGCTAGGTACATATACACGTGCTGACAGGTCAAAAAAACTAAGGAATTTTCATTCGGGGGTGAGCAAAATCAAAATTTAGACTCAAATTTGAGTGATTTTTTTTTCGCGATCACAATACTTCCTTTACTACGTAAAAGGAAGTAAAAATGAAATCAATTGTGCTTATAACAGTTTTAATGCATATTGCCTTTTTTGGATCAAAACTGCCAGGGTAGTGACGCCAGAGAAGTGACAAAATCACACATTACCTATAAAAACAACATCACGCGTTCCTCTTACCAGAACTTCACGTAAATCGTGATGTCTGCACACAATAAGCATTACATTATACATACGCTCATTTAGGTAACGATGAAACATAAAAAGTTATACATACCAGGGGAAATACTACAGCGACTGGCGCAGTACGCTTTGAGGCACTTTCAACGAGAACCGACTCAATAATATTTGAATTTTTTTTAAACCACTTAGTTTGCTTTTAACTTTACTCAGTATTACGCTTGTTATTCGCAGTCAAAGTCATCCTTTTACATTTTTTATGCAAAATTTCAGTCTTTGAAGTTCGCCAGGTGAGGGTGACACTGTTGATATGGCCCGTCGAAAAGTGTATTTTTTTTAAATAATAATAAATACTTTTTCAATGTTTAATGATGAAATATGTTTCTCTGTTAATGTAAGTGTATGATTATGGCAGAAAACATTATGCCAAGTTATCAAAAATTGAAAGTCGAACATGTTTGTATAAAAACTAGTATTTGGACAGGCCAGGGTAGTATACATTTATGACTATTTTCAGCTATAAATGCTAAAATAAAATAATTGTAGTGAATTGATTGTGTGGTCCATATAAAAGAGAATAGTCTGTAATAATTAAGCATACAAAAACATTAATAAACTCAGTTTTACATGAAGGTTTTCCATTGGCCGTCTGAATTCAAATAGCGTAGAATCACCCATATAACACTTGTTTACAACTGTGATTCTCCATATTTTGCCTTTAATTACGAAGTTAAAGTGAAGCATGATTAAAAAAAAATAATTTTGACTTTACTGTGCATACATATACTTTAAATTTACTTATTAAATAGTAAATTTTGCTTCCGAATAATACTTTAAAAGTTTTTTTTCTCCTCATGAGACATTTATATTAAGATACTTACAATGCATCTGAGTTATTCTGGGAACTCTTGAATAAAAAGTGTATATACATATTATTGCTTCGAAAAGAACAGCAACCCAACTCTTAAGTATTCATCTAAAGTTTTAAAGGCTAGATCATCACAACACAACCTGTATTCTGTTTCGCAAAGAGTCAGAACACATCGATTTCGTAGTTGGATTTGTACAAGTGGATGCTTACATTTTTTTTATCAGTGTACTGATTAATATTCATATTTGCTGGTTGATGGTGGTTGATGCCATAGCAGGCACTGTGAAAAAAATCGTTTGGCACCGCGTTAAAGCAGGAAAAATGACGGTGACAAAAGCGGAGCAATTTTCTCAAGGTTCAGCACTTTTAAATCCAAATATGCACATAAAGTATATTCCAGCAAAAGATATACACATAGAAACAAAGCATTTGCATCAGCACTGGAAAGCTGTTTTCCATATTCCAAACATCAAATCTGCTCATTTTGCCAAATCAGTTGGACACAATTAAGTTCAAATTGGTGACATATCACGTGATAACAAATTAAGAACAACGTGATAACAAATTAAGAACAACGTGATAACAAATTAAGAACAACGTGATAACAAATTAAGAATCTGATAATTCCGGGATCGAAGAATCTGCAGATCTTGATACCGTAAACATCAATGACTGAGTTGTGGTAACGCATGATGCCATGCTTTTTCTTGGATGTATCACCAAAAAAATTACATTGTAGTATCAGTTATGCATAGTTCTAAAGGTTATTTTAAATGGCCAAGCACTGAGGACAAAATATTTTACAAATTACGGGACATTATAAACGTATTCGCCCTCCGATCCCAACAGGACAAAGGGGGCAGTTTAAATTTGATGAACCCTTTTAAATGTTAAAAAATAATATGTGTGACCTAGGAATAAAATTTAAGCTAATTTTCTTAGTTAAAACTGTAATCATTGCATTTAAGAACAACGGTTTAGGTCCAATTCGAAGAGTTTACGTCCGACACCGCAAATTTACGTCCGACACCAAGGTTAAAGCAGTTCCAAGTTCATTTTATTCAAAACAATATCATTAAAAAAACTGTAAAATATGCTTCAATCATAAGTATACTATCAATCTTAGCTATTTTTGAAATTAAAAGGTAAGCCAATTCGCAGAGTTTCAGTAAATTTTAAGTGAATCTCCAATTTTACTATTTGTGCGTTTACGTCCGACACCAACTCTTTAAATCTTCTTAATTTCTATTTAAGAGATCTATTTTAAAAAACTAACATGATTTTTTATTCATTATGATGTAACGAGTATTTTGAATACCAACTTAATCATTTCTATTCAGTTTATATTTGATAAATGGAACTAAAACTAAAAAATATTTCTTCGTTTTTTTACGTCCGACACCATGGAATTGCCCAAAGGCGTATTCCTTGTTATATATAGCTATCTGGACGAACATTATCAAGAATTCATCGACGATATGGTAAATTTAAGTGAGGCATGGAAACTTCTCAAAAACAATTTCGACATGCAATCCCGCGCAAGACTGGTGAGAAATTTCGACAAAATTTTTCGTATTACATTTGATACAGAATCTGAAAACATTAGAATGTTTATTAGGAGGGTAAAGTAATCTGCTACTCGTTGTAATGAAAGTAATCATCAGATAGATGGTTTATACATATCGCACGCCTAGAAGAATACTGTCACAACTCAAAAACAGAAAAATTTAAGATGGGGAAAAGAAATTGATATATTAAAGCAATTAGTAATAGTGCAGTCTATCATACATTAGGTTAGATCATTTCGGCTCATTTGCTTTCATAATGCTTTTAAAATAAACGTTTCTTTTTGACTTTTAAATCATGGCTCTGGGTACATCTCTGAACATTCGGAGTTTCGACTTTTGAGTTGTGATAGTATTCTTCTAGGCGTGCGATATGTTTTCAATTGATAAGGGACTTGCCAGATAAATTCAACAGAATTGTTCAAAAATTGTATACTGTTGATGATAAAGATTTTACTGTTGAAAAAATCTCCGAAGCTTCACTACTAGAAAATAGTAGGTTAAATTTAATTGATTATGATAAGAGCAGAAAAAGAAAACTTTGTATTTGTAACAAAATATGAGAATTGTAAAAATAATGCGCAAAAGTTTAATTTCGATAAAATAACTTAAAACAAGATAATGTTGTAAAAATAGGTCCATGTCATGAGTGTGGTCTTTATGGACATTTAAAGCGTAATTGTTTTAAACTAAAATGTAAAAATAAATGGAATAAAAATTCGAAGTGAAATTCGAAAGGTTGTTTTACTGAATCTAACGTAAATCTTAATCTAATGTCAAATGTACTTTACAATTCCAATTATGATTGTAATGCAGGATTTGTAAAAAAATATTAATAGTAACTTTATTTACCATTCTGGTGCGACTAATCATTTTGTTAATGATAAGATTCATTTAGAAAACTTTCGTGAAATAAAAGAACAAATATGTCTGCTACTACTAGAAATTCTCATACACCTATTAAAGGCGTTGGTACGTTAAAATTTCTTGTAAAATGTGATGGGGAATTTGTAGAAGTAAATTTGAGAGATGTATTGTATGCTCCCGATCTTAGACATAATTTGTTTTCAGGTCTTATGTTAGATAAATATGGCTACAAAACTGTTTGTGAAAACGGTAAGGTTATCATTTATTCCGCAGATCATAACAAATGGTTTGAATTTAGGCAAGGCAATCAATTTTATGTGATTGAACTAATTTGGCCATAAAGTAACTTAGAAAACCCTGCAGCAAACGTAATTTCTAGTGAGACAATTGAACTTTGGCATCGACGTTTTGCTCATTGCAATTATCATAAATTGAATCATACCTCAAAGAATGGGGATGTAAATGATTTACCAGAAATTCCAATTTATAAGAGTATGTGTGGAATATGTCAAGAGGCTAAATCAAAATGCTCATCTTTTAAAAAATCAAATGTAGTGAAGGCTCAAAATTTGTTAGACCGCGTTCACACAGACTTGTGTGGAAAGGCTCCAGTTAAAACTGAAAGTGGTTATGAGTACTATATTTCAATAATAGATGAATATTCATGTTGAGTATGGATGTATCCCTTAAAGGCAATGTGAGAGGTATTTCCAAAGTTTAAAATATTTCTTGAACGTATTCTGCGAAATGAATGTATTCTGCGAATTGAATGTATTCTGCGAACACATTTTAATTTGACTGCAAATTAAAATGTGTTCGCAGTGATAATGGGGTGGAATATTGTCACAAGGAGTTTGGGAAATTTCTCGAAGAAAGAGGGATTAATCATGACAGAACTGTGTTAATGACACTGGAAATGAATCGATTTGCAGAGTTCTTTAATGTTTACGTAATGAATGCAGTCCTTGCAATGTTAATAGAATCTATATAAGTTACCAACAAAATTTTGGCTTGCTATTTCATTACGTACATGTAAGAAATCGAATTCCTATAGGTAAAAGTCCTATTGAGTTATGGTATGGAAGAGTTGCAAGTGTCAAACATTTTAGGGTATTCGGCTGTTAAACTTATGGTCATATTCCTAAACAAAAAAACGGATAAACCCTTACCTAAAGGAAAACCGGGCATTATGGTTGGTTATACAGTAAATACGAAAGGATACCGAATTTATTTTAATTCTAATGGTAAAGTAATTAAAACTATTCATGTCAAGTTTGATGAAACTAAAATTGCAATGGACGTGATCCTGGGCCAAAAGAACTCGGTACCTTTAAGGGAAAACAAAATTGTTAGAAATGTAAAAAACAAAGTTGCTGAATATCAATCGGACAGTTTAATAATAGTGATAATAGTGATAGTGATAATGGAAGTGAAAACGTAGAATTAAAACCTTCTCTTTCAAAACTTAAGTCTGAAGATTCAGATCGCTATGAAAAAACCTCTGAAAAATCAGAGAGCGAAAGACAGGGGATACTAAAAATTTAAAAAGTTTGGGTTTCGAAAAATTCAGTTAAAGTTAAGTGGATTCACTTCGAACAGAATAGGAAAGATAAATCGCGAATAGACGTATTTTACAAACTTGAAAATGATGATCGTAAATTCAATTTTAGTGTACATTCCTAAAAATGTAATGGAAGCGCGGAACTCTCTCGAATCGCAGGATTAGGAACGCGCAATGAAAAGAAAAATACATGATGGAAAAACGCCAAGTTTGGAAATTAGTACCACCACCCGATATTAAATGTTAAAATAAATGGTTGTAGTTGGGTGTACACTAAAAAGTTTACCAACAAGGGAAAGTTAAGTCATTTAAAAGCAGATTGGTTGCGTCAGGATACACTCAGGGACGTGAAACTTACGACGCACCAATACGACGCAAGTTTTTGCACCAATACTAGATATTTCCCTTATACGTTTATTTTTTTACAATATTCGTTGTAATTTTGAAATGGAGGGATGTCCAATTAGACGTAAAAATTGCTTATTCTTATGTGGACTTAAAAATGAAGTGTTTATGAAATTAAACAACCTCCCGGTTATTTAAATTTAAAACGAAAACCAGACTAGGTTTGCAAGCTCAATAAAGCCATTTATGGACTACACCAATCTGGCAGGGCTTGGTTTCGAACATTTGACAAGGCTTTCATTTCTTTTGCTGTTGTGTGATTAAATTGGTGTAATTGTGTATACATGCTGAAAGGTAAAAACATATTGTTACTTGTATACGTAGATGATATGACTGTTTTTGGGAAAAGTAATAATATTGGAAAAAGTATAAATCTAATATTGACATTGACTGAAACAAAAAAATTAATTTAAATTACGTAAGCAAAACTTCTAAACTGTTAGGAATTGAATTTTATCGGAATGCATAAGTTTTATTTTGCATCAAAGAAATTGTATTTCAATTTTAAAAAACAGATTATTTGTATCAATAGAAGTTTCGTAAGATTACCTATAGTGAAAGAATTTTTATCAAATAATGTTCAAAATTTAAGCTGCCTTAAATTTACCTTATCGTAATTTATTAGGGTATCTGGCTTTTTTAGCTACTCTTACAAAACCGGACATAATGTACGCAGTAAATGTACTTTCTCAATATCAGCAGAATCCTTTGATGGATCATTGAAAATGTTTAGTTAAGTTATTTAATTACATGTTAGATACAGAATCGTTAGGATTAAACTTGTCAAGAGCGAAACATTTTCGTTTAAGTTGTTAGTCCGATGCATCGCTTGCACAATGCTTAACTGATAGGAAATCAACTATCGGGAATGTAATCTTTTTACATAATGTACTTATTAATAGGCGAACTGTAAAGCAAAAATTGTGTTGCTACTAGCTTAATGGAATCGGAGTACATTGCTCTAGTAGATGTAGCTAAAGAAATTTTGTGGTTTACGAGAATTTGCAGTGAACTTTTGTGTTTAAAAATTAAATTCGAGGAACCGTCTTTATTTATTGATAATACTGCGGCGATAGATTTTGCAAACTCTCCAATAGAAAACAAGCGTACTCGTCATATTGACATAAAGTATCATTTCTTTAGAGAATTGAGAAAAGAAAAATACTTTAAGTTAAAATTTGTACCTAAGGATCAAAATTGTGCAGATTATTTTACAAAACCAATTACAAATAAGAAACGTAAGCAGTTTTTGAAAATGTTGTATGGTATGTTGTAAGTTATGTATTGTGTTTTATAATATTTCCTGTAGTTTTTTCCAGTCCGATGGGGCAGAATGAGAGAATTCGAACTGAAAAGAAACGTGTCATCTAGATTTCGCTTATATAAATTTGCCTAGGTGGCGTCTTTTAGTTATATAATTAACTCAAGATTTGATTCTGGGCGAGATTTGATGGACGGCTAAAGTTAAAGCCTATTTTACTAGCTCAGAGAGCTCTCTTTTTACTTTAAGATGTATATTATACAAATAAAACGATTTTTACTACATGTCTCTTGCTCATCCTGCTTCTGCAAACTACCACGTCTTGCTTTCATGTCATTAAGTTTATAACAGTAATAGTTTTTTTTAGTTAAAAAACCTAACTCTCGTTAAAGTAGTACTATAAAATATGGGTATCGCATTGCTTTTTCAGTGTAAAAGTAAATAGTATTAAACCGCATACCTATCAGTATCAATGTTTTTAGGCAAAAATAACTGCATTATTTGCTTTCAAATCCTAAGGAAACTACTTTTTATGCCAGAAAAACGTAAAGCAAGTACTGCCTATGTAATGTAGTCTGATTTTTTTATAACATACAAAACCATCTGATTTCTTTTTCGTTAGTGTTTTAGCTATACAAGAAAATAATTTTGGTCATGAAAAGCAACAATGTTAAAAATAAACCTTTTAACACAAAAATCACTATTTACTGATGAGTTTGTCCGGGGAAGGGGGGGCAAATATCATCGGACACTTAATTCATAAGTCAGTATTCCACTGCTTAATTTACATTTTATCATTTTTTAATTCACAGTAAAATTCCTTTATACGACAACATATTGCAGCTAATTTTACAGTTCACTATTGCTAATTTCACAGTAAAAATTATTTTATAAGACGAAATATTACTGCTAATTTTTAAAATTTACTATTGTTAATTTCACAGTAAAATTCCTTTATAAAACTATATATTACTGCTAATTTTACAGTTTACTACTGTTAATTTCACAGTAAAATTCCGTTATAAGACAGTACATCACTGCTAATTTAACAATTTATCACTATAAATTTTACAATAAATTTCCGTTATAAAACAATATATTACTGCTAATTTTACAGTTTACTACTGTTAATTTCACAGTAAAATTCCGTTATAAGACAGTATATGACTTCTAATTTTACAGTTTATCGCTATAAATTTTACAATAAATGTTTTTTTTATAAAACAGTATATTACTGTGAATTTTACAGTTTATCACTGTAGATTTTACAATAAATGTTCTTTATAAAACAGTATATTTCTGTGAATTTTACAATTTATCCCTGTAAATTTTACAATAAATGTTCTTTATAAAACAGTACATTACTGGGAATTTTACAGTTAATTTTTGCAAAGTTTACAGTTCTAACCTGGAACTTCAGCTGCCAGTATTTTATTGTAAAATCAACGCCTTTTTTTTTTGCAGTGTGTCTTACTGGATCGGCAACTGCAATATTTCTTATTTAATGTAGGTTTAACACGGTATAATATTGAATAATCATATTTACAAAAAATAAATACTCTTTTTAATCTTTATGTTTAAATATACATATGAATTTCAGCTTAAATAATCAGTGCTAAAAGAATATATGTATACTTCACAGCATTATTGTACATTTTCTTTACAGTATGTCATGTCTGTTACCATTCATAATTTTCATTTTAAAACTGTTAATGAGCATAATATCAATTTTATTAAAGTTTAATATAATGTCTCTTTATGTGACACATTAGTAAATAACAGAGTTTTGTTTCATTTTTGTTTGTATGATATTTTACAATAAGAAAATACTTGTCAAAATGCAATATTGGTAACAGACATGACAAAAAAAAATTAAAAAAAATAATTAACTATCAATTTAAATGTCTTTATTCAGTGCATAGAAAGACTCACTTGTCACATGGAATTCATGTTTACATTATTTTATACTTAGCTTTGAATAGTAAAATTTTAGAAAGTTTGTCCGGTAACAGACATGACAATTTTCGTAATATTTGTTCAAAAATGCCCCAACAGAAACAAATTTAAAAGAGAAACTGTACGAAAATTATTAAAATAGTGTAATATAAGTATGTTTGATTAATTATTTTCCAGAATTATACTTGATCCATAGATTTTTTTTTTACACACTTCAAATTTTCAAATGACACCTAATTTTGAAAAAGACCCATGTAGCTCTTTCTTCCGTTTAAACTATAAACTCATGCGGGTTTTAAAACGCGAAGTAGTTTTAAAGTAGTTTACTAACTACAATAAGGTTAAAATTTTACAGTGCCCGCCTGCAGATTATATGAATGTCATACATTACATATATTATATAAATATATATGTTGATCATATTTATCATTATTCAATGTGTTTACATTTTTCAGTATATTTTATCGCTTTATACAGATGTATTTGATCTTAATACCTTTATATATAAATATATGAGAGAGAGATGCGTCATGTTTGTTTTGCTTTTTTCTTCTATTGCCTTCTGAATTTAAATATTTTATCTAATTTTTGCACAGATAAACAAATACTTACATACACACACACCACCTATAGTGATCTCTCACTTATACGCCGCATCATGTCTGCGCCTTTTTCACTTATACGACGATTTTGAATGGTCCCAGCACATTCCACGGCAAAAATAATGAGAGTGACATTCGTTTATGCGTCGCTCTAAAGATAAATATTTCACTTATGCGCCAAATTTTCCCTAAAGTGTTAAAAAAAAAAAATCTTTCGAAAAAGAGCCTTTTTCTCCACTTTCCTTTTTAACATTTCGCCTTTATTGCTCACGTTAGGCATTTTTTCCGCATGAACTAGAGTTCGGAGAGGAACAATTATATATTTTGTATCGTTTTGAAGGGAACAGTTTGTAATTAGGTATGCTATCATTTGTGTTTTATCTTTATCACTGTAGTTACGTTACAGTCCCCAAAGCAGAATACTTAGTGATGTTCTGCGACGCAAAATTATTTGCCCAAAATTGTTCTGCAAGATAGATTTATACATTATATATTTACCGTCAAAATGTTACCAAAAAGTGTTTTCTCATTTTTACATATAACGTACTGCAATTTAGAATTTAATGAAACGCAACCAAATTGAAATATATATATATATATATATGCGTCATTAAAGCGAAAATGGTACAAATCTTGTCTGAAACTCTTTACTTTTATTAAGATTATCAATTTAAATAATTTCCACTAACTAATCATATTTTTTTTAATTGAGTTTCAATTTATTTGTGTATAATGAAGTGTAAATAACTAGTACATGACTCATTTCTGGAAGGATACACACTTTGTGTAACATAGTGGACACGTAACAGAGTGAACAAATAAGCCTTTAAAATATCTTCATAATCACAAAGAAAAGTTAGAATCACAGAACAAGCATAAAGTGGAATAAACAACCTAAAACTGTAAGTGTCTGCAATTTCAAGAAAAAAAATCTCTTTTTTCGTCATGAAATCGACTGTAACAGAGTGGACATCCAACAGTTCAAATTAACTACCATAAGAAAGGAATGAGGCTCACCCTGGTTGTTGACGACATCATTCAATGTAGCAAGCTAATTACGGCAGTTATACAACCTATATTTTTAAAAAAATATATCAGATTGAATGCAATTGTTTATTTTATTTCCAAAAGTCTTGTAACCAGAGTGGACAATTCGAAACATAGAAAAACATAGAATTGTGTTTTTTGGGGATTTTTTTTTTTTTTCATTTGCGTAATAAACTGCAGAAATGGTGTCAGAAGCATCTTTTGTGCACTGCAGTGTCATTTATTTTGTTGTTACATTTCAGTTTAATTTTAAATCACATGCAAAATTCTAGCAATTTGAAGCTGGGACACGTCATTTTCTCCTTCTGACAAAGATAATTTTTGTTGTGTCCTTTCTAAATGGATTATACCTGATCAATTAATACTTTATGGCACAAAATTAAATAGAGAACCGATAAAAAATACACTTAATGGGTGGGGAGTTATTAATATTGGTTTTAAAAAATTCTAAATTTTCAGACATGATTTGTACCATTTTCGTTGGAATGACCCATATATGCTTGCGTACTTACATGCTGTCTTTGTGAGAGTGTTTTTTTTTTTTTTTTTTTTTTTTTTTTTTTTTTTTAAGAACTGGAATAGAGTCGCGAAATTATTTGCACTGTTGTCAGCCTTCGACGAATGTTTCAAGTAATCAAAGATCACCAGAAAAGAAGTTGTAACAATACCTCTTTCTTTGGGCCACACCAGATTTACTCATAGACATCTGTTTTGCCCTTATGTAACACACGTAATGTCAATCAGACAGTATTGCATGTACAATGGAGATTGCTCGTGGATTGTCCAAAAATCAATCATATTCGTTTCAACTTCTTTAATCATTTTCATCCTTCTTTGAAAGACTTGTTAGGGAAATTGTTTCTTCTTCAGCAGATTGGATTTCCGTTGAAAGTTTCAAGTCATCAAAAATTACCAGAAGAGCAAAAGTTGTAATACCTCCTTCTTTGGGTCACACCAGATTTACTCATAGACATCTGTTTTGCCATGAACTAGTTCCTTTATGCCAGGGGCGGCTCCTCCCTATGGGCCGGGTCGGGCCCTCCCAGAAAAATTGGAAGGAAAATAAATACATAATTAAAACATATCGTTTTGTATTTCTGTTCAAAAAACTAAATAAAATAAAAAAAACTTAGTGCACAAAACATATTTTAGACCTACAGCCCCCCCCCCCCCCTGCACATCGCTAACACAGCACAAGAAAGATTTCAAATTCCATCAATTTTAGCGCTTCGCACGGCTTTTAGAACGAGCTTGAGGGCCAGCGGGCAGTAGGCCCGCGGCCATCTCCGCTTTTAGCCAATCGCAATGGCTGGATTAAGAAGAGCGATGACACCCCATTGTAACATTCGACCTGTGGGCCCATCTTCCCTGGCCCAAGATTTCCCTTTGCCCCTAACCAAAGCGGTGGAGAGGGAAGTCTCCTCACTGTGTATAGAGGCAGAGAATGTCTGGCTTAGGGAGAAAATTCTCCTCTTTTCATTCCGCGCTCCTCGTATTTTTTCGATTGATTTTTATAACACGTCCTCTTTTTGTTTTGGTCTTTCTTTTTTACTTTCAATACCTATTACTAACAGGCATAGAGATTGCTAATTTCATCACCGCCCCCCTCACCTATTTGACAATGCATGCATATTTTATTGGTTAATTTGCGTTTGGGAACAGAGATTCTTATTCTCAAAATTTTTGTGTGAAGACTTTATTTTTGACTTGCAGACCGTTTGCCATTTTCTTGGTATTAGTTTGAATTCAATCTCATAGTGTTGTAAGTATTGTATGAACTCTAGAAACTTTGTCATCCTTCCGGGTGTGACATAAATGCTTGGAGAATTAATAAGTATTCTTAAGCTCCAAATGCTACATTTATTTAGCCGAATCAATGATTACATTTATATCCAGGACCAAAGTCGTCCAAAGAGAGGCCAACACCCTCCCCCTAAAATATCGATGAAGTACCTTTTTGATAATCAATGAAGTACCTTTTTGATAATCATCTCTGCAACTATTATCACATTCAAAGGGATTTTAATGACCGAAAAATCACTTTGATGTTGAATAAAAACTTTTGCTACTCCGCAACTTTTCTTAAATTTCTCACGTAACATTAACCTTCTACTACAGATTCACTTAAATCAGTAACCAGAAAATACAAAACGTTGAAATTGAACGTTCATAAAAATATTGAGTGGATCAACGTCTACTGTATATAAAAACTATATTCAGCTTAAAAATGTATAAATGAATAATACACTTATTCTTTAAATCATTATTATTTTACAAATTGCTTCATAATTCATCAACATTTAAAAACTATATTTTGCAATATATTTTTCTGAAGTTTTATAATATATGAAATATTAAATACTGTTTAAAAGCAATGTAGCTAAATTAAAAATTTCTATCAAAGTTTAATAACGGCACCTAATGGTTCTGAAAAACTAGGCGTTCTACAAGATTTTTTGTTTCTAACATATAACATGTTACCATGACTGTCAGTCAAATCACCTATCCGAAAAGAAATTAATTACCAGTTAATCAAATATTTCTGACAAACATTATCAAATTAGTCAGTTATCCGTGTTTTAATTTTAATGTTATTCGAATCGGTAAGTCAAGATCCAGATTATATTGGAAGAAAAATAAGTGTTTTAATATTATTCTGTACTCTTTGTGTATTTCCTGAAAATAATTCGATTCAGCTCATCACTAGTTTGAGTATACGATCATACATTGGTAAGTGAGTGGAACCATATAACTGTTCAAACCAGTGTATTCCAATTTATTAACATAAAGATCTGTCAAGAACTAAACGAGCCTACTTTCCCGTATATCGACATCGGCATTCTCGCATCTGATCATTATTCTCTTAATTATCTGAAACTGAAAATTATGTCAAACATACCTTTTTAGCACATAGAACTGATTTCGAAAAGCAAAATATACCCCTCTCATCAGATGAAATAGACACGTAAAAAGTAATTAACGAATAAATAAACGCACCTTTGTCGCACCTTTTAAAGAGTGCAAATGTTACAGTTCTTCCGTAGAAAAAATCCTCCATTGTTTTCAAAAAAATAATAATAATAATAATAATAAAATAAATAAATAAATAAAAGTACAAAGAGCATCAAAACGTATTTTATCAAAGAAAGAAAAAAAAAAGAAAAAAAACTCGTCCGTTAATAAAATGTCTCGAATTTCACTTTTAATCGGTTGCCAGTTGTTAAATATAAATACAGAATAAATAGTTCTCGTGAATGAAAAATTTTTGTTACAAAAAAAATCGCCTGCCAAAAAAAAAAATAATAATAATAAATAAAATAAAACAAATGAATAAATAAAAAATCGTCTGCACAGTCAGTCATTTTTTTTCTGAGCCTGCATTTCCGCCACGTTTGCGGAGTCGGAGTCGGAATCAAAGTCCTCACAGAATATTACTCAGAAAAGTACTTTACAAACACTATTTATCAAAACCATTTTCTTACAAAGTTAGTTTGAAGGAAATCCGACTTGAAGTTCAGAATCAACATTCAACTTAAATTCCCCGTAGACGCTAATGTTCATTTTTTTTCTGAACGGTTCAATATTGAACGAAAAATGGTTCAAATCAAAAAGCGAAATATGGAAATGTATGGGAAAGCTTCTCCGAGATCTTTTAAACAAAAAAAAGTTTATTCCATTCAAACGGTTCACTCAAAAGTTATTAGGTGGTGAAAGGTTGCTTGAACGGTTCAGTGTTGAACGAAAAAATGCTCAAATGGAAAATTTAAATAGGGTAAAGAAGTATCCTTGCTGAGATCCTTCGAACAAAAAAAAGTTTGTTCAAATCGAATTGTTCACTCAAAAGTTAGCATCGCGGGACAGGTTGTTTGAACGGCTCAAAGTTGAACCAAAAACTGTTCAAATCGAAAAACCAAATATGGGAATGAGCTGTACTCGCCGAGATCTTTCGAACAAAAAAAAAGTTTATTCCATTCGAACTGTTCACTCAAAAGTTATTAGGTGGGGAAAGGTTACTTGAATGGTTCAATGTTGAACCAAAAATGTTCAAATTGAAAATTAAAATACGGTAATAAAGTATCCTTCCCGGGATGCTTCGAACAAAAAAAAATTAAAATTGTTTAAATCGGACTGTTCATTCAAAAGTTATTAGGGGTGACAGCTTGTTTGAACGGTTCAATGTTGAACGAAAAATTGTTCAAATCGAAAATGTAGATACGGGAATGAAGTATCCTTGAAAAGATCTTTCGAACAAAAAAAAGTTTGTTCAAATCGAACTGTTCACTCAAAAGTTAGCATCGCGGGACCGGTTGTTTGAACAGTTCAAAGTTGAACCAAAAAGTGTTCAAATCGGAAAATCAAATATGGGAATGAGCTGTACTCGCCGAGATCTTTCCAACAAAAAAAGTTTGTCCAAATCGGAATGTTCATTCAAAAGTTATTAGGGGGGGACAGACCGACCGACCGACCGACACACAAATTCCCCATATCAATACCCTACTTTCAAAGTTTTAATTTTTCGATATTCAATTTACCTTTTTTTATTTTTTTAACTTGGCGATATTTTTTGGACTTGGCGATATCTTTTTTACTTGGCGATATTTTTTGGACTTGGCGATATTTTTTAGATGCATTAAGCTACTTTTAATACTTTTTTCGTCTTTCTTTTGTTTTTAATGGGAAAGTAGGATAAAAAGCATACACATACATTAAAATTGAAAGTTAATGTAAATATCATGACTATAAAAGTGACATTTTTAAGTTTTAACACCGTTAGGATTTATTTTTTCATGAACTGAAATTGCAACATTTGTATCCAAATTTTAAAACTAGCTGTCGTGGCCGTCACGAAACTTTCTTCTATATCTATCTTATGAATTCCAGTTACAAAATAAAATACGTACTCGCCCGAATAATTGGAAACAGCACCAATTTCCCAATTATCGTAATAACCCTGCAAATGCAGAATCAATGAGCGAAATTGGAAATCATTACAAAAGCCTTGTTTAGATTAATTGCAAACATTTTATTTGTTAGTCAAAAGAAATTGGCAACAGTTAAAAATTTCAAATCATTGAAAGTTTTCAGCTGTTTTGATAATTAAATAGCGTGAAAGCGATTTTTTAATAAATTAATTTTTCGCATTGTTGACTAAGCGCAAAAATCACCCCCCCTCTTCCTGGGGCGATTGGCGCCAAAATTTATTCGATGCTTGTTTCCATATTGGGTTAGTGTTATTCCAAATTTCATTCAAATCGCAGCAATATTTCCCGAGATACAGTAGGTGCAATGACAAAATAAGCACTTTTGATTGCTCCACCCCCTTTGAGATATTGACACACAAATTGAATCAGCACCTGTACTCAATAGGGTCTACCTATGGACCAATTTTCGTTTGATTCCGCCGGTTACTTCCTTAGATATAGCAGTCACCCCCGCGCAGAACACGTGCGATTGCTCCACCTCCCTTCGAGATATTGACAAACAAATTGAATCAGCACCTGTACTCAGTAGGGTCTACCTATGGACCAATTTTCGTTTGATTCCGCCGGTTACTTCCTGAGATATAGCAATCACCCCCGCGCAGAACACGTGCGATTGCTCCACCCCCCTTGGAGGAATTCGCTAAAAAAAGTCAGGTGCACCAGTTCACATGGTGGTACGTATGTGCAAAAATTTTTGTTCGATTTCATTCAGTAGTTTTTGCTCTAGCGCGGCCACAAAAACTGGTCACACACATACAGACTCACACACAGACAGACAGACAGACATTTTCCAAAAATGGTCGAAATGGACTCAGCGCACCTCAAAACGTGCAAATCCGTCAAAATTCGACATTCGAAAATTTTCACGAAACCAATACTTTCTTCTATATATTAGATATAGAAGAAAGTAAAAAATGTAAGCATGCTTACATCGAGTCATTTACCTTATGAGTTCCTTAATTTGATGATAGAGGCTTTCAAAAAGTCATGGAGCACTATTGGTTTTTAAGTACGGAGAGCACCTAGGCGCCTTTAGTCGGTGAGAAGGGGGACGACTTCAGCGAGCAACTTAGAAGTTTTGAAGCGCCCCTTCAGAGGCGGCGACGCTTAAAGCAGTATTAACGTTTTAAGTATGGAGAGAGCCTAGTCGCCTCGGTCGGTGAGAAGGGGTCGCCGAAGCTTGAAGCCGTATTGACGTTTTAAGTACGGACAGCGCCTTGGCGCCTTCGATCGGCGAGAAGGGGGCCCCCTCGGCGCACCGAAGCTTGAAGCAGTATTGTTTTTTTTAAGTACGGAGAGCACCTAGGCGCCTTTGGCGTGCATCGCCTTGAAGCTTTGAAAGCGCCCCCTCCTGGGCGCCGAAGCTTGAAACAGTATTGAGGTTTAAAGTTCGGAGAGCACCTAGACACCTTCGGTCGGTGAGCAGAGGGCGTCTTTGGCGTGCGTCCCCTTGCCAAGGGGCGTGCGTGCCCCTTTGGCGTGCGTCCCCCTTGAAGCTTTGGGAGCGCCTAAGCTTGAAGGAGTATTGACGTTTAAGTACGGAGAGCACCTAGTAGGGTTGGCGGGCGCCCCCTTGAAGCTTTGGGAGCGCCTAAGCTTGAAGGAGTATTGACGTTTAAGTACGGAGAGCACCTAGTAGGGTTGGCGGGCGCCCCCTTGAAGCTTTGGGAGCGCCTAAGCTTGAAGGAGTATTGACGTTTAAGTACGGAGAGCACCTAGTAGGGTTGGCGGGCGCCCCCTTGAAGCTTTGGGAGCGCCTAAGCTTGAAGGAGTATTGACGTTTAAGTACGGAGAGCACCTAGTAGGGTTGGCGGGCGCCCCCTTGAAGCTTTGGGAGCGCCTAAGCTTGAAGGAGTATTGACGTTTAAGTACGGAGAGCACCTAGTAGGGTTGGCGGGCGCCCCCTTGAAGCTTTGGGAGCGCCTAAGCTTGAAGGAGTATTGACGTTTAAGTACGGAGAGCACCTAGTAGGGTTGGCGGGCGCCCCCTTGAAGCTTTGGGAGCGCCTAAGCTTGAAGGAGTATTGACGTTTAAGTACGGAGAGCACCTCCCAGACAGCACGAAACGTCCAATGGACGTTCATTGTATGTCCTGAACGTCCGAATCTGGTCCGATGTCAAAATCGATGAAATTTGGCGATCCTTAGATGTGCCTCTCAGGACGTCCCACGGACTATTTTTTTTTTAGGTCTAAGGATGACCAAAAGTGATCCGCATCCTTTCAGGACGTACCACGGACTTTTTTTCCAGATGTCCTGGGAACTTATCTGTAAGGATGTCCCAAGTCTCAACAAAATCAATTGTTTTTAGGACATTATTTTCAAGTTGTAGGGAAAATTTTATTTTTTATTTTCTCAATGAAATTTACTACAAATGACAGTAAACTATGATGCACAAAACTTATACGAAGCATGAAAATAATATTTAAACTAACTTAACATAAAAATATGCTACAAATTTTTGAAGGAAAAAATTCCTTGAAAAAATAAAAAATTTTTTAAATTTTACAATTAAATATGAAGTGGGAAGCTCAAAGTAGCTCTGCAACTGATTTTAAAAACCAAATAAATACAAAACAAGCTTGTGTTTTTCCAAAATATTTTTTTACATTATGTCATGGCGTACTGTAAAATTCGATGACATGAGGTCATCCTAAGGAGCATCATATAGGACGTCCCAAGTACAAATTTTATTATTGTCCTCCGGATAGCCTGAAGTAAACTGCAACATTTCAAGACGTACGAAGGACTTTATTTTGTAACACCCTGCGGTCTTCATTCTTAGGATGTCCTGCAAATGAGTCAAATCAGTCGATTATAGGACTTACTTATTTAACTTCGAAAATTCGTATTTTGAGTGAAAGTGGTGAGTACGAAGGGAATTTTTTTTTCTATATTCATCTATGAAATTTTTGGACTTCTAATATACTTTATTCAAA